>CAWUEQ010000113.1:0-43673 GCA_963921185.1 Dasysyrphus tricinctus | reverse complement strand
CATTCTCTCAGAAACGCATGGGTGAATTTAGTAGCATTTTCGGTTTTAAGCATGCCTATGGGCCAAACAAACATTTTCAATAATAAAAACCCGTGCACGTAATAGTTCCTTTTAAAAGGTCTATTCAATAGGCTATAAATTCATTCAACAATTAAAGCCCTTTAGATTTTAAACGTATTGGTTTCCGCTTGTGTTCATAGCTTAAAATTAAAAGGATCGTTTCGAATGTCAATCAGGAAAACCGCTTCGATACTTGAACGATTTTTTTTCGATTTTGAAATCAGGTCCAAAACCTTTTTTTCTTATTTTCCCGGCGAGAACTGTCATTCTGGCTTCTATATTTAACTTTATTTTCAGAAAATTCACCGTTTATACTAAATCAACTAAAAATATTAAAATTCCACATAAAAGATTCCACAAAATGAGAATTTCGCAGTTTATGAATGCAGGAGATAGCAATCATTGCTATTTGTTAAATAACTCTACAGGGTATTTTCAGAAATGCTTGAACCAGGAAATCAACATACAATAGTCGGAAAAAGTTTTGACAAGCAAAATATTTCGCATTTTTCTTTATATCCTTCGTTTTATTGTAGAATAAATCTGAAAAAAAATATATTATAATGGTATCAAGATGAGCTTCAAAAAAAAAAATGTAAGATTCATAACTATAGCTTCGAAAATTAAAATTGTACTTCAAAAACGTAAAGGGACCAAATTAAAAAGGCTTTTAAAGACCGGTTTAATTTTTAGTACAGGCGGTGTGGATAGTTTTCAGTATGTTTTTGGATGCTGAATCCAAATTCGTTATCTGTTTGTGGCTATCGGCTCGGGTTTTCAAGAAATCACCGTTAGAAAATGACCAAAAATTGTTTTTTTTTTGTTATTTTTAAGGCCTTGGAAGATCTAGAAATAATTATTTTTCAACAAATTTTGTGAAACTATCTGAAAGCACTAATCTTTTTCTTCAAATATCAGTTTATATTTTTCCAATCGGTATTGGAAGCGTTTTAAATTTTGTCAAAATACTATTTTCCCTATACGTTTTTGAAATACAATTTTTATTTTCAAAACCATAATAATGAATCTAACTTTTGCATGTTCTTTTGGAAGCTCATTTTGATGTCATTATAATATAGTTTTTTTTCAGATTTTTTCTATCAATAAGAAGAACGATACAGTAGACGCTCGATTTAGTGAATCTCAAAATAGTGAACTATCCACAATAGTAAACACATAACATTTTATATAAAACGTATTTTGTATAAAAATGTCTCGCAAGCATTTTGCATACCTTGAGAGCTCTGAGGTATTGTTTCTGTTTTTTGTCTGAGCCTGAGTGTGAGCTTTGTTTAATGCTTAATTAAAATTAAAAACATTCACATTGAACGAAATGTGCATTTTGGATCAAATTCACCTTAGGAAAGCCTTAGAAAACTTCCACTCGAAAGAGTGAACAATCTCGGAACAGTGAACAGGCCTGGTTTTATTACTTCACTATATGGAGCGTCTACTGTATAAAGAAAAATGCGAAATTTTGTTGTCAAAATACTTTTTCCGACTATTGTATTAAGATTTTCATAAGAAAAATGTGAGCTCACTTAAAATAACCTTGAGCTCACCCATACGTTTGATCCTGGCTACGGCCGTGCCAGAGGTCCATTCTTGTGGCTTGTTTTTAAATTAAGGTTTTTTGATCAACAGTTTTGACAAAAAATTGTTTCAAACTCAATATTTTGAAGAGAAATTATTATTTTCTTTTTTTAATTATAGGTTTGAAAACAGATTTGCTGAAATTGTTTATTCAAAGAACTTTATTTAATAATCCACTATTAAAATGGACTTCTGGCTTTCTAAAAAGCTACAAAACATTACTAACACTTGCAGTCGTTGTTTTTTAATTAATTTTTTTCTATTTTATGTAATTATTTTATTAAATTGCCCCTCCCTTCCAAGCGGTGGGAGATATTACCCCCCTCTAATAGGATTTTTTTCTTGTCTACTTCTCACCTACATGCCCTGAATTTGTCGGCAAATTTTATGCGAGTTTCCAAAAAAAAGGGGAAATTTAATTAACCCCTACAGCGACTACAGGGGATGAAAATAAAAATCTGAAAAAATTTTGAACAAAAAGTATTATATGTAAAATTGTCAAATTCCGCTTAGTTTTCGAGTTATACCAAAAATACTGAAAAGTGGCCAGTGTGACCATTCTCTCAGAAACGCATGGGTGAATTTAGTAGCATTTTTAGTTTTTAGCATACTTATGGGCCAAGCAAACATATTCAATAATAAAAGCCCTTGCACGTAATTGTTCCTTTATACCCCTAATTTTCTGGTCTATTCAATTGGCTATTATATGTGTTTTGAGTATTCCATATTTCTTCATAATCGGAACACACTTTTCACTGAAAAATAACAGATCAAGCGACTAGCAACAAAAGCACACAAGAGCACAAATAGACCAATGAACCGAAAGGTCCCCAGTTTGTTGACGAAGAAATCAAAGTGTGTGGAATGAAACGGAAAAATTGGTATTGTGGAGTAGGTACATTTCAAATATTATTTCAAAGCAAACAAATATTTTGTCTCAATATGAAAAATTGGAAAATCTTAAAATACCTTAGAAAATTTTTGGGTGAGCTTAAATTATTTTTGGGTGAGCTGAGCTCACCCTAGCGTAGGCCTGGCTACGGCCGTGACCTCTGGCTTTCCAAAAAGCTACAAAACATTACTGTAAGTATCGCCGTTGTTTTTTAATTATGTTTTTTCTATTTAATGCAAATATTTTATTAAATTGCCCCTCCCGTCCAAGCGGGGGGATACACTACCCCCCTCCGGTAGGATTTTTTTTGTCTAGTTCCCACCTACATGCTCTGAATTTTGTTGGCAGATCTTACGCGAATTTTCTAGTATGCAAAAAAAAAAAGGGACAATTTAATTTACCCCTACAGCGACTATAGGGGATGAAAATAAAAATCTGAAAAAATTAGGGAATTTTTTGTTCTTCATTAAGAGACGATCTGGGCCCATCCGGGATGATCTTTTTTTAACGACCACCTTAATGTATACATATAGTTAGGCAAAAAAATGCGTTTTATTGAACTATTTGAAGCAAAACAAAATGTAATAAAAGTAAATAAATACCTTAATAAGTTCAACATTATAAGAATCAGTGGCGGATCCAGGAGGGGGGATACTGACTGCCTACCAATATCACAACACAGTAAAACGCACATTCCCTATTATTCTCTTAGTATTAGTAGAGTTCAAGTTCAATCGATATACAACATGATGTTCTTTTTTCTTCAATACGATATGGTCTAATAGAAAAAGTAGCATCCTTTTCATCCTCACCATTCACCATTAAATGTCCATAGAAAATCACTTACAATTCAATGGAAGACACTTGAAAAGGGCAGTTTATTTTATTGGTGTGCCATGCAGATATCTATGAGAACTTTATCATGTTGTTCTTGACTTTATTTTGCAAAAGAAACGTTTGAAACCCCATTAGACCCTTTTTACCCTTGGATATTTATGTAAGATATAAGAGGAATTTGCTTAAACTTGACCTGGGTTCAGTTGGCATTACGATTTTCAGCAAGGTTATGAACTTCTCCTCTCTAAGGGTAAATGTTGTATAAGATAGAGGTGGTTTGAGTAGCTGTTTGAAAAAAGATTTTAAAGATCAAGATTTAAATAACACAAGAATATCACCTAGTGCTCAAATATCTCAGTATTGTTTGTAATAATAAAATATTTTTACTGTTTGAAACAAACTTTTTGATAATAATTAATGCGATTTGTTTTTAAGACAATGAGGTAAGGAGGATTTGGCCATTTGCGCTTTTGTTTTATTCTTTTTTTTGTTTTATTCTTTTTATCTTAGGAACAAAAAAAAAAAAAACTTTAATTACCAATAACCAATAACAATAACTAAAAATATTTTTTAGTTCCTTTATTTTAAGTGGAGTTGTGTTTATCGAAATAACCCCAAGTTATGAACATTGTTATCTATATCTATAGGCGTTTTTTATTGGTATGGCCAGCGCATTAATGCAAGAGCCAACCTAATTTAATAAATATAGAGCTATCAGAGAACTTCATCAACTACAGACAGCTGGATGTGGAAAGACTTCATAGGGACATCGCACACAACATAACGCTTCCGGCTTCTAACAGAAACTTGCTATACAACGAATTCGGCTCGACAACCAAAAGCAGGATACGACGTCATGGATAGGTATCAGCACCTTCCCGAGTACATGCAAAATCAGGGGTGGAATCGGCTAATGTGATGTGCGATTGTCACATTGTGATCAACACATGTGATCAAATTTAATTTTCTCTCTGGGTAAGGTGACCACAAAAAATTACTCAAATTTGGCATCACTTTTGAAGAAAAGCATTTGACGTTTGTCTTTTCGACTCAGTTTCTTTTTTCTTCTTAGTTTCATTTTTTCCCGCGAAGTTAAATCTTTTTTAGTGATTCGCCTAAATAATAGTTTTGATTAAAAATAAAAGTTAAAAATGTAAGTGAAAGACTAAGTCACTTAGACTTTGCCGATGACATATGTCTACTGGCAAATAACATCAGCGGGCTGAACGGGATGTGTCAAGCACTGAAGGTGAAAGGAGAGTCGAGTGGTCTAAGAATAAATAGCAAAAAGACAAAAATAATGCTCACAGGCCGCTCCACACATCAGCGTATTTTGATACAGGAAACGCCAGTTGAAGAGGTTGAACAATTAAAGTACCTTGGAAGTATTGTTTCAACAAATGGTGGTACTGACCTGGACGTTCAAAGTAGAATAAATAAAGCTCGCGCAGCCTTCGGTTCTCTGTCCCCAATTTGGAGATCCAGTCAAATCTCATTACGCACGTAGTTGAGATTCTTTGAATCCAATGTCAAATCCATGCTGTTATATTGCTTGCAAGACCTGGAAAGTCACGACTAACATCTCGAAGTTTTGTATAAAACCTCATCAAGCCAAGTCGCATTTTCTTTTCGCTCCGCAGTAGTATTTTCTGTTTTTCAATTATTTATTTGATGTCCCCTGTTTTTTTTTTCTGACCCCGTTTAATTTATTCTCAATAAGTAATAACCACAAAAATCATAATCATTCACCAACGTGTGCATACTTCCCTGTGTCATCAAAAATAAAAAAATAAAAAAATATATAAAAATAATCATTCAATTAATCGACCAACGTGTGCTTACTACCCTGTGTCATCAAAATAACTCTCATTCGCCGTCCCACATAAGTTATTTGTTTTTCTTGTTCCCTTTGTTTTGTTCGCGACCTACATTAATTAATCTATAAACCTTACTATGGAAAGTAATCGCTGTGATTTTGCCAACTGTGACCTGGATAGTAAAATTGCTGAGAAGCTCGTTTGTAAAGGAATCTGTGGAAAATCATTCCACCCTCTTTGCATTGGTCTCAGCAAGAGATTTACAACGTACATTAAGGAATACACGAATCATTTTGTTTACCTGTGCGATCAGTGTAAAAAAATCTCTCTTTCGGACATTCTTTTCGCGATTAAGTGCAATAGTGACAATATTAACTCTGTCGTAGCTATGGCCAACTCCCTCCAGTTTCAGTTGACGAACAGTAACGAACTTAATAAAAAATATTAACGACAGTTCTCAGGTCAATTCACCCTCCGAAAGCCTAAGTGTTGAATTGAAACGAGCCTTCAATCCAATTCTCGCTGACAATAATTCTTACCATAAAAGTACTATTAGTCAGCTTCAGAAAATGGATGACTTTTTGGTCAAGGCCTTCGACGATTTCAATTACACTATTGACAGTTCCAATAAACGTTGTATTTCCAAATTATCTTCCATTGAAAAGCAACTCTCTGTTATAACCGACTTGATAATGAACGACCCTCGCGTTATCCATTTTGTCAATCGTTGTGATTCCCTAAAACTCGAAATTTCGTCTATGCTTAAATCCTTTTGTGATGCCAACTCTCTTGAATCCATTTATGAAAACCTAAGCTTTATCCGTTCTGATCTTGACCGCCACCTCCAAAGTACATCCAATATTGTTATCCCCGGTTTTCGACAACCCCTCGCACTACTAGAACACGGTACAATTAACTCAATAAGTAATGAACTCAGCGAAACCCGTATTTGTATTGGGCTACTAGCAGATGACATACACACAGCCACATGCAAAATCGATGGGATCCACCTTCAACCCAATACCTCTGCTTACAACACGTCCTTTACTGGCTGAAATTATGGATACCTCTTCCTGTTCACCTTTACCTATTTGCCAACCAGCTCCCTTACCAGCTATCACGGATGCTAGACCACCTCGACCTGTTCGCCTACAACCTTCGCTTCCATCTATCACCAATGCAGTGCCATCATCTCCCACTGAATCTACTCACCATCAATCAACACCCCACCAACCACCGCTTTCAACCAACTCAACTGCACCCGAATTACCTTCCATAAACCGTTTTGGCACAACGTGGACTCTTACCGAATGGAACAACAGATCAAGGAAGTTAAACGCCTATCCAGCTATCGCAGATGCTTCACCACCTCGACCTCGAATCCATCCAACACCTCACTAGCCAACACTTTCACCCAACTCTACTGCACTTGAATTACCTACCATAAACCGTTTTGGCACCACATGGACTCTTACCGAATGAAACAACAGACTAAGGAAGTTAAACACCAATGCCGATAGTGTGACTTTCTTTATCACAAATGCTCCTGTAGATGCTGATGTCCTTTGGATAAACAGACTATTCAGCCGTGGATTTTCTATAACCCTTAACGAATGCCAGAAGATTTCGCCACCTCGCCCCAGACACCATAGCAACTTTAAAATTAGTTTCTCATCCAAATACCAATGGCTTTTTTGCTCACAGACTGATGTTTTCTGTATTCCGACTGGGAAAAATGAACATGACCAAATGGGTAGATAAACAAGATTACCTTAGATTTAAAAAAAAACTAATAAACCTAGTTTTACAAAACCCGTCCCCTTTATCCTCCAACCCTAAGCAAACCAATTCTAGACCAAAAAACAAACCCGTTCACTTTCCTAGATCTGACCCTAACTGGAGCTTCAAAACAAACCTGTTCCCTAGTTTTTCGCCCCCCTGCATCTCAAAAATCTTCCATACGTCCCTATTCCTTCTAAGCCCAGTGGTGAACGGGTTCCCTTCAATCCAACTCATCCTCACCCCACCTCCTTGCTTTTCTCTACGCCAAACGAACTTACCCCAACAATTTCATCTCCTAACTTTGATCCCAATTCTGGAGCCAAGTACCCTAATTTACGCAATTCCTTTATTCTCAATCCCTCATCAGATCCTCTACCTAATAATAATCCCACTTCATATCCCCAATCCTCGCAAATACCCCAAACTTCTCCTAGACCTTCTAATAGACGGGATTTTTTTTATCCTTCAGCTGCGGGTCCAGATTCCCTTATTCCTACCCCCTCACCAGCTCCTTAACCTAATAATTCACCCTTTAATAATCCTACTTCTTACCCTCAATCCTCGCAACCACCTCAAACTTCTTTAAAACCTTCTAATAAACGTGTTTCTTTTGATCTTTCAACTACGTGTCCATGTTCCACTCCTAAAAATCTCCACTCTTCTCAAGGTTCTCCATTGGAAAGGTACCCTAATAACGAATAAATGTTGAACGGCGTGAAGTTCGATAAATTTAGTTAAATAATTTTAAAAAAACAACACCTTAAAATAACTCCACTTGAGTCGGCACAAGTTTGTTTTCTTTTTGTTTAAGAAATTAAAATTTAACAAATAAATAACACAAACAAAAAAACAACAAACGCGTAACTAACCTGAATGCATTTCGAAGCTTGTGCGCTTCATCATCAGCAATCACGACTAAACGTTGGTCATCCGAAATTGAAGAACTGTCTTTGTATATGAAAACCATAGTACTATCATGGTGGCACTCGAAGAGGGCGACATCTCAAGTCTCCAAGGGGTACCTTGACGTGGAGAATTGTGGAATAAGTGGAAGTGTGGACGTAAAGAATAGTATAAGCATGGGAAAGACGTATACTGAATTTATGAGAGTTAGAGTGAATCAGGTAGAAGGCATTTTGGAGAAAATATTCATTTTGTTTTGGTTATCGGTTTTGTTTACATTTTTTTTTACTATGCAGATAAAGCTGAAAGACACAAAAAGAACAATTTTGGATATTCTTTTTTGGATATTCTGCTTATGGGGGTTTTTATGGTGCAAGAGAAAGGGGTAGGTATACATGTGAAGGTGTATTTGTTTTTTCACAGCTGTAGGCGTATTGTCTTCAATATATTTGGGTTTCTATGGTGCAAGAGGAAGATGTTGTTATACATTGGAATATAGGTAGGTAGGTATGTGGGTTAGATTTTACAACTGAGTGAGTAGTTGAGAACCAAAACTTGTCATATCCAAAATTTTCATTTTGTGCAAATGAAAAAAAAAAAAACTAATTAAGGTGAAATTGTAGATGTTATAAAAGATTTTATTTTATACCTATAATCTTTGTATGTGAAAATTTTTCATATACAAAGCTATAATAGAAGATTTTTAAATCTATGTTATGATTGAGAGCAAACAAATATTGGAAGCTCCGTTTAAAAGATATTTAACAATTAAATTTGGTTATGAAGAGTTTTGTTGCAAATGATTGGATATGGCCAGTTTCCCCACCATTCCCCCCTCTCACAATTGCACCCTCTAATATAAAAGCACTCCCCTACTTTCCAATCTTTAATGACCCATTTTAAATTGTTTACAATAAAAACCTGTGAACGTTTTAGTTCCTTCTTATATAACATAATTAATAGCCTATGATGGATAAGAAGAGTTTTGAAAGCAAACCTACTGCTTAGAATGGATATGGAAAGTTTTGATGTAGGTAAATTGCACTGTGGATATCGAGAGTTTTGGAAACAATAACGATATTTGACATCAATATTAAAGGGGCTTAGAGGGGTAAGGGTGTCAAATTTTCTTTAAAAACTTTTCAATATGCCCAGCTTAACAAATCTGGATCAAAATCTCAATTTTTGATAAAAGTGGATAGGTATGATGAGTTTTCGTTCTCATCTACTCAAATGTAGGTGTTTTGTGTGCAGGATTTTTTACAAATAATGTACATGCAAACTTTTCTTTCGCTTCTTTCCTTGATATATATACATATATTTTAGTAAAGGCTACATTGGGGTGGAATACCATTTTCAAAAAAATGGTTATTAAGGTGTAGTGCAATAACACCCGCGGTAATAAAACCTTTGGGCCGTGGGCGTTATTTCCCAAAATAAAAGGAAAAAATACCCACGGGTTTATTTTCCATTTTAAAATGGCAATAACCCACGAAAGAAAAGAAATAAGAACCGCGGGTGCTATTGCCTTTTGGACTTGGCATTTAAGCCCACACTTAAAGTATAATCTATACTTTATACTAAAGTTGGATATCTTAATATATACAACAAAGTCGGGTTAGTTACACCATTTATAAGTTATAACTGAAGAACGGCTGAACGAATTTTAATTATCTATGGTTTGTTGGATTTGTCTCCGCCTCAAATAGGAGAATAACTATTAAAATATCAGAAAAGTTCACGGATAAAAATTATATGCACTTTGGGTAGGTAGGTACCTACCTGTTTTATTAAATAAAAAAGAAATCAGAAAATGAGTTTGAAAACGAATCAATAAATTATGAAATTTTGTTTTGAAAAAATGAAATTAAAAAATTATTATATAGTCGAATCTCCATATTTCGTTCTGACAAAATAAAATTACAAAATTATAATCAATTTATGTATTTAAAATAACAATTAAATCTTCCATTGATCCACTTAATCAAAATAGCTTTTTGTTTTCTTTGATGTTTAGTAAAACTTTTAAAGGAATTAAAATAGTTTGATGAGAATTTTTTTTAAAATAATATGTCTGTTCACGTACCTCCCAAAACTACGAATTTCTACGAATTTAGCCCAAAGTTATGTCAAAGCTCATATGAAAAAAATAAAATTCGTAGAAATTCGTAGTTTTGGGAAGTACGCGAACAGACATATAAGTATACAAAAATGTTTATAGATTTTTTTAAATTTATACATTTTACTATTTTTTTTTTTTGTCTTAAAAAATATTAATATATCGCGCATTGAAAACAAAAGTGGCACTAAACGAAAAACCTAGTTTTCAAATACGGCCGTTTAAAGTTTGGGACAACTTACGTAAGTAGTCGATAGCTCTTTGGAAAAAGATTTAGGGCTTGATTACGGTTCGCGAATCGAACGTTCACTTGAAGTCGAACGATTTGGCGAATGTTATGTACGTTAGGGTTAGCGAATGAATTCATTCGCTAAAAATTCATCGCTGTCCCAGGAAAAATTCATTATAATCAATTTTTCTTGCGACAAATGTCAAATAGAAAAAATTAAAATCAGAAAATACATCTTAAAGTGCGGAATTTTTGTAGTTTTCTTCATTTTATTCTTGACTTTATTATTTAATTGGTCATTAATAACTTATTAAATAATGGTCCAAAAAAAAACTGACTTTAAAATTTAAATGCAAACAAAAATATTTTAATATGTCAACGAAAAAACATACAATAACCTGTTATATGTAGCTATTTTGAAAGTCAATATTCTATTTCTTTTTTTTTTAATGGAGATGTTTAAAAGAATGGTTTTTAAAAATTAAATTTCACAGTCAAAATTTTTGAAAAAAAAAATTGTATATTTTTAAAGTTAATTTATTTCAAATTTTGCGTAGTTAAGTGCCATGTTGTTCTTGATATTCAATGCTTTTATCAATTTTCAGTTAAAAATCGACAACCAAATGCAAAAATCTTTCTTAATTTTTGAGAAATTAATAAATTAAAGGTTCCTAAAAAACCCGAAAAAGGGTTATAATTATGATTAGTAATTTTTTTGCTTCATGAGCATAAAACAAACAAGCAATGGAAAAAAGTTCCTTTAATTTTTTTTAAATAGCTTAAAATCTATAAGAAATTCTTTCACATCCGGGTTTCAGAACTTGACTAAAAAATAATAAAGGCTTTGAATTTTACATACAAAAAATATCACCTAATTGCCAAAAATTTTGAAAAAAATCAACTTGATAGGTACAAAAATTCACAATTTTATTTGTCACAATTTACAAAGAAGAACTTTAAGCACGGTTAAAAATTTTGGGGTAGGTTCTTTTTAATATTTTCTGGGTTACATATATGACAACACCAAAAATATATTGAAATTTAATACTTGGCAAATATTAAAATTTGGAAGCTAATTCAAAATAGGTATATTAAAACTTAATTATGTCAGATATTACAAAGGAATACGAAATCTGTATTATATTTTATAATAATACAAAGGTATTATAATATAATACTTAATTACCTATTTGAAATTTAATTTGTAGATTCTTTTCATGAAAATTAATACAAAATATATTACAAAATAATAGTAATGAAAGACATTTTTTGTAAGAGTATTAATCTTCAATTAATAGTGGCATTATTATATTTATTCTATTTCACATACATATATGAGAACTAAAATCTTACTGCGATTGAAATTTTATCTACTAATTTGTATATTTTACCTCGAAATATTTCAACGCACCTTCAAAATAATGCATATTTAAATTGTTTATTTTTAAAAAAACGGTTGCTATATACCTAGGTACCTACCAACTTATACAAAATAAATCTGTAAAAAGTTCATTAGATAAAAAGTTTATTAGGTACCTATGTAATGTACATACATACCTACCTACCTATGCTTACCTAATATACCTACATAAAATTAGTTTTAAATTCAAGGTCAAATACGTACTCAAAGAAATAAGTACCTACGTACCTACCAACCCTTGAATTTTGCAACAAAAACCTTTAAATAAAATACCTACCGATGAGTCGAAATGAACTTCGACGTTGGAGCCAATAAAGCTAGGAATGAATTTTTTGAAAATCACTGGTAAGAAATTTGAAATTAAATTTGTTTTGACAGTATTTGGAACTGGCATAGGGATTCCCACTTACAGACTAGTGAAAAATATTAGGTTATTTTTTTTTTTTTAAATTCGAAGAAATTTCAGGTCAAAGAAATACATACCTACCCTCGAATTTTGCAAAACAAAAAACAAATACCTAGGTACCTATTAAAATATAAACCTACCTAGGTATGAAGGTACCTATACCTAAACCTACCCCCGAATTTAGCAATAAAAACTTTAATTAAAATACATGTAGGCTAGGTACCTATACCTATCTTTCAAAAATATCTATGCCTTAACCCACCCCCGAATACCTACCTATGTAGGTAATAAAAACTATTAACAAAAAACTATCTAGCAAAAAATTAATAGTAATTGCACAAAAACTTGAATTCAAATATGTACCTACCTACCTACATACCAAATGACCAATCCTCGCAAAAAAGATTACATCTAAAAATTCAAATACCTACACACCAAAATACCTACCACCGAAATCATGCAAGAAAATTTCAATCAAAATATCTACCAAAAGATATATGCCTAGCCTATCCTCGAAACTTTGCAAGAAAGTATCAAGTCAATTAAAAAAAAGCAAAAACAAAACCTACCCTCAATAAGAAAATATAGCAACGACCTACACACGTTTGTCTTTTCACACTCCCATACAAGAAAATCTCTGCAAATAATAATTTTTCTACTCGTTGCTACGAACTAAACACCAACGAAGGGTGAACGGTGACGACGACGCAAGCAGAAGCGACACGATCAACTCGTTCACCACTTCATATAATTTCTTTGCTTCTCTGCCTGCAAACAAAATACATTCCTAAATAAACCAACACAAATATTCTTCTATTCAAAGAGGAGACGACAATTTTTTTCTTATTTTCTTCACGTTTTTCTATTCTTTGACATTTTAAAAACAGCTGATTTGCTTATCTCTCTTACTCCCTTTATTTCTTATGAGCATGAAAATAATACTTTCCTCTTGCTCTTACTACTTGTCTTCGATTCTTTATGTACCCCGCATCCACAATTCTCCACGCAATCGAATGCGGTCGAATGTGGCGCCCCCACAGGGTCCACGTTCAACTAAAAAAAAATTTTCATGAGAATACTATGGTTTTCATATACAAAGGAACTGTATGTATCTCCTGTTGGACTATACAAAACACAGCTATGGGCAAAGGTCACGAAAGTAAAACATTTGTCTATACTTTGTTTTGACAAATTATATTGAGAAGGCAAGATTCAATATTGCCGTTGTCTAAATTAAGTGCATCAGGGTCTTTTTGTATGAAGAAAGATTCATATGCATCTAATTTCCTGTGGTCATTCACTTGTTTGAGAAGAGTTAAATTGTCTATGTTTATGTTTTCATGTCCATGATTTAACATATGAGATGCGATTGCAGATTTTAGTGGTTGGTTGAGGCGAGTATGCATCATATGTTCTTTAAACCTAGTCTCAATACTCCGCTTGGTTTGACCATAATATTTTTTATTACAATCACCACATTCAATTTTGTAAACACCCGACTTGTTCAAAAATGATGTCTTGTCTTTTGTAGAGCCCAATGAATTTACCAATTTGTTATCGTTTTTATAAACAATATCTAATTGATGATTGCTAAAGACTTTTTTCATTTTATTGGTTATTTGGGGTACGAAAGACAGTGCCACTCTTTTATTTTGATTATTGTCTTTTTGCGTGATTTTATTCGCTCCCACATTCTTAATCCAGTACCCTCCTCTTCTCATCCTTCAACGATCACTTCATCCACATCTAACCTCTACTCCACCACATTGACATCTCCTCACCCAACCTCCATCCCATCACCCACCATTTCAAATACCCCACTCCCTACACATACTCATGGATCTTCGCTCCCACTTCTAGACCCTCTCACCCCTCCAATTGCTAAATTAACTAAACAATTCGTTGACCTTAATGATGATGGTCGTTATGTTCTCTCACGCCCCAGAGATCATAGAATCTATTCTTACATTCGCCTTTATCTTGCTTACCTTCACGACAAACACGACTCTGTTTGTGTAGACGGTGTTACTAGAACCAATCTTATGGTATCTATTCAGCAGGAAGGCCTCCCAACCAACCCTGATGAGCTTAGGCAAATTTTCGTTCGTTTCCATGAATCATTCAAACTTACTCCCGCTGATGTTGCAAATGATTTATTGTCTTTCGCCTCGTATGTTAATTCTAAGCGTATTTCTCATTTGCAGAGAAGTCGTTCCAACTTTAATAGCTTTTTTCGTTCCTAATCCTCCTATCTCCTCTTATTATCCTCCAAAATGCTTGTCCCTTTATTACCAGAATGTCAGAGGGCTTCGTACCAAAACCTCCGCAGTCTATCTCAATTCACTAACTTTTCCCTATGACATTTTTGCACTAACTGAGACTAACCTTCTACCCAGTAATAACGATAGTGAGCTTTTTAATCTTGACTTCAACGTTTTTCGAGCAGATGGCTCTCTGCAGACGATGCATGTTTAGGTCGAGGTGTCTTATTAGCAATTCACAATAGCTTTGACTCGACCCTTTTCAAAATTTCCTATTCCTCCTCCTTTGAGTGTGTCTGCGTCAAATTGACAATAGCCAAAGTTACCTTTTATATAGCTTGCTGCTATATAAAACCTTGCCAGCCCATCCAATCTTATCAGCTTGCAGTTGATGCTATAGATACTATCTTCGAAGCAGCTGATCCATCGGACGTGGTTTTAATTTTAGGCGATTTTAATTTCCCGAATCTCCAGTGGACTCTCTCTGATGATGAATCACACTATACGAGTTCTAATGCAATGACTGATAAGGAAATCCTTTTCACTGATTGCCTCTCTGACTCAGACCTTTACCTATTGAGTGGTGTCAAAAATAATTTAGGCCGTCAACTCGATCTTATCTTCTCTTCTGATGTTGGCAATTGTGTAGTTTTTTTTTATTATTATACAAGATTTTTTATTGCCATTTTTAAATATTCACATAATTATTGTTTAAATCTATTAATAATCTTCTATATATTTTAATTATAAATAACAAATAATAAAATAAAAAAGAAGTCAAATTATTTAAGTGTAGTTACATCAGATTTAATTAAACTCTGGCATAAGCCTCCCCCAAAGCTGCCCATTGTTCCCTATTTTTGGCGATGTTGTACCAGTTTTGATTAATTTGGTCAAGATCGTCGGACCATCTCTTCCTAGGTCTTCCTAATGGCCTTCGAAGTTATAAAGTTATTAGTAGTTATCTTTGTCCATCTTCGGTCCTGTATTCTTGATATATGTCCTGCCCAACTCCATTTAAGTCTTCTTATTCTTTCGACTACTTCTATTATCCCTGTTCTTTTTCTGATTTCATCGTTCCTTACTTTTAGAATTAGTCGCATGTTAAGTATTTTCCTCTCCATCTTGGTTTGACAGATTCTCAATTTGTCAAGTGAACTGGAGGTTAAACTTAGAGTTTGGAGTCCGTAAGTCATCACCGGCAGAATAGCGGAGTCAAGTATATATTTTTGTGTTTCTTTGCACTGGTCCGATAATAAAAGTTGTTTTAAACTCCAGAATTGTTTCCAACTATTAATAATACGTCTATCTATTTCTTTTTCCTCTTGGTCCTTAAACGATTTTAGCTGTCCCAAGTAAATGTAGTCTTCAACATATTCAATTTTCGTATTGTCTAATATGATGTCATTTCTTATATAATTTGTCATAGCTTTGGTTTTCGATTTGTTGATGTGAAGTCCATAGTTCTTACATATGATTGTAAGATCGGTCAGCATTTCCTGGATGTGTTTTGCTTTCGTCGAAAGAAGGACTATATCGTCTGCAAACCGCAAATTATTTAAGAGCTGTCCCCATATATTTAACCCATATTTTTGGTTCCAATTCGTCTCTTGAAAAATGTCTTGATCAATATTTGTCAGGGATATCCGCTGGTTTATTGACCTCTTTAATAATTCGTTATAGCATTCGATTTTTTCAGTTGGTATTGTCCTGGGTATGTAAAGGTTCTGTTGATTTCTTTTCAACGTTTCATGGTTTATTTTTACTTCCGCTCTTACCAGTCGATGGTCAGAGTCAAAATTGACATTGTTCAGAACTGTGATATCTGTAATTGTTTTCATATTGTTGGTAAAAATAAGGTCTATTTCATTTTTTATCTCTCTGTTTGGTGATATCCACGTCCATTTCCGTTTATCTTTCTTTCTTTAAAAAACGAGTTTCCAAATTTAAGATTCATCTCGTCAAACCATCTGATGAGTCGTTCTCCTCTTTCGTTTCGTTCTCCATATCCAAAAGGTCCTATCACTGTTTCATATTCGTTCATTCTTTTTCCTAGTTTAGCGTTAAGATCTCCTATGATGTACATACATAACTTCAGTTTTGCTTTTAATATATATTTCTTCCAAGTTGTTGTAGAACGTGGAAATTTCTTCTTCGCTTGCATTTGTTGTAGGTGCGTAAACTTGTATAATTGTCATTTTGGATTTTTAAACTGATACTACACATCCTTTCACTACCGAATTTAATATTTATGATTTTATCTTTTAGTTCTTTTTTGATTAAAAATCCAACTCCGTGTAATCCTTTCGTTTCTCCAATGTAGCAAAAAATTCCATTTTCGCTACATTTTCATTTTCGGGTCTAAAAAATCTTTGTATATTTCCATTTTTTGCATCATTTCCTTTTTTCCTGTTTGTTTTGGTTTTTTTGTGTAACTTGAGCACGATGCTTGATTTGGGTTATATTCACTTTGTCTATTTCGTTTCTGATTTTGTTTTTCTTTATTAGTTTTTGTCTCTGAAGGTTTTGATTTACGGTCAGCTTGTTTTATATTTGGTGTTTTTTCTTGAACAGTTGTAATGTGCTCTTCTTTCATTTGATCGTCTTTAATATAGATTATTTCTCCTTTATGTTGTTTCAATTTGGACTTGTTTTTCATAATAAGATTTTTCTTAATTTGAGTTGTCAGTCCGACTAAAATTGGTCTAGTCCTTTCACCTAACTTTCCGATGCGTCTTATAAAATTTATTTCTAGAATGGTGGTTTCAATATTTAAGATGTTGTTGAAAAGATTTAAAACATGATCTTGAAGGTCACTGTTGTTACTTTCTGTCTCTTGTATGTTGTACATAACAATATTTTTCGCTTCAAAGATTTTTCTATATATGTATATTTTTTTTTATAAATAGTCTTGTCTCTCTTCAAATTCAATGTTTTTTTCTACAATTTTTGTGATACTTAGTTGAATTGTTTCGGTTTGGTCCTTTATTTCTTTTCTTAAATCATTTCCCAAAATGGTTATTGCATTAAGAAGCTTATCTAGTTTCGTATCGACATTGCTGTCTTCCATTTTTGGCACACTAGTTATGGGCTCTACTGTTAAGTCTTATCTGTCAAAGTGCTCACTCGTGTCAAAGAGAATTTGTTGTTTTATGATATATCAGTGCAGTGTCAGTCGTAGCGTGGATATCTGTAAGCTTTTGTGCTTGTTTTAATTTATAAGCCTAATAATATAATAGCGGCTGCTAAAAGTTTAATTTTAATTTTTAACAAAAAATATTCTATTGATTTTGTTATTTTTGTTATTTTTCGGAAGTGTTTCATCAAATCTTATCTTATTTCATAAAAGAATGTACTCACTTCAGCTGTAGGTACTTTTTGCAGACAGGAGGGAGCAATTTGTTTACTTTGATTGTGGGTGTAACTAGGAGAAAATGTTCATCTCTCTTAGGATCCACCTACGGTAATGGTTTCAACCTCTTCTTTCAATGAAAGTTGAAGTATGTATTCTTTTTTTTATATATTTAGATTTAACTTTTCTTTTGATACATTTATTTGTATTATCTGTTACATTATTTTTTCTGTGTAGTATCAGCAAGTAATCATCTTCTTTCCACTCTTGACCCATACCATCTTCCTCTTTTCCTTACTTTTTCTTATGAATCTTCCCATATCACCGCCGCTCCAGAAAATGTAATGGCTTTTAATTTTCGTAAGACAAATTTCCCTATGCTTAATAAAAATAATCTACTGCGTGCCGTCGACTTTGGCATTATCTTTGAAAGTAACGACATCAACTCTGCCCTCTTCCATTTCTATTCTTTAGTGTTTAGTTGCCTTAGCCAATCAGTCCCTATTCCTATCTCCCCAAAAAAACATTTCCTCTAGCCCTCCATGGTATAACAAAGAATTAAAATCCCTCCGAAATAATAGAAACAAACTATGGCGTAAGTACTTGCAATCTCGCACTGGCTACGATTTCTCAACCTTTCAGAGTTCAAACTACAATTTCTCTGAACTCTGTAAGTCTCTTTACCACAACTATCTTAGTCAAGTTCAATCTTATATTATATCCGATCCCAAAAGCTTCTTTAATTTCATTAATGCTAAAAGAAAGTCTGATAATTACCCTTCTACCCTTACATATTTGAATACTAGTTCAGACGATCCCTTAATAATCGCTAACTTATATGCTCAATTTTTTAGTCAATCATTTTCTGATAACACCTCACTACCAGACTCAGATTACTTTTCCTACTTAGACACTTGCACTCAAACTTCACTTTCTTCAATTTTAATTCCCCCTTCTATAGTTGAAGATAAGATTAATAAACTCAAGGTTAAATATACTGGTGGTCCTGATGGCTTAACTTCAATAATTCTAAAAAATTGCTCATCAACTTTATTACAGCCATTGACCGCTTTTTTCCAGCTCTCAATCTCTCAAGGGATATTCCCTTCTCGTTGGAAATATTCCTATATTACCCCGATCCATAAAAAAGGCCCTAAAAAAGAAATATCTAATTACCACCCCATAGCTAAGCTGTCGTGTATTCCTAAACTTTTTGAAAGCATAGTTTATGACAACATGCTTTACCATTGTAAACAAATTTTCTCCCCAATCACATGGTTTTCTTAGTGGTAGATCGACTACCACAAACCTAGTTGATTTTGTTTCTGGTACCATATATGCGCCATGGAAGCTGGGAAAGAAGTTGGTGTCATCGCAACCGACATAAAGATAAAGAACTTAATTTTAGATCTCACATTACCACATCTATTAATAGAGCTAACTCTGCACTTGGGTTCGTTAAGCACTGGTCAAAAGAATTTTCAGACCCCTACGTCACTAAATCTCTTTACCTCACATTTGTGAGACCATAGACATAAAGATAAAGAACTTAATTTTAGATCTCACATTACCACATCTATTAATAGAGCTAACTCTGCACTTGGGTTCGTTAAGCACTGGTCAAAAGAATTTTCAGACCCCTACGTCACTAAATCTCTTTACCTCACATTTGTGAGACCACTTATTGAATATGCCAGCCAGGTATGGTCGCCCTTTTATGTTACTCACTCTCTCCGTATCGAAGCTGTTCAACGAAGATTCCTTCGTTTCGCATTTCGTGGGCTACCCTGGGTTGATACGCTCCATCTCCCACCCTACGAATGTCGCCTTCAGCTTATTAATTTGCAACCCCTTTATAATCGTCGCAAAGTAGCCGACATTGTATTTATCCATCAGCTCTTAGCTGGTAATATTGATTGCTCTGTGCTTTTCCAAAAAATTGCATTGCACACTAACCCTAGAAACTTAGATTAGTCTTTGTATATGAAAACCATAGTATTCTCATGAAAAATTTTTTTTAGTTGAACGTGGACCCTATGAGGGCGCCACATTCAACCGCATTCGATTGCGTGGAGATTTGTGGAGTCGGCATACATAAGGAATAGAAGACAAGTAGTAAGAGCAAGAGGAAAGTATTGTTTCCATTCTCATAAGAAATATAGGGAGTAAGAGAGATAAGCAAACAGCTGTTTGTGAAATCATTGTATATGTTTTCATATACAAAGGTGAAATGTCAAAGAATAGAAAAAGGTGAAGGAAATGAGAATATGTTTCTTGTAGGTTATTTGTTGTTTTATTTAGAAAATATTATTTTGTATGAAGTCAGAGAAGCAAAGAAAAATATAACAAGGGGGTAAAAGAGATATCTGAGTAAGCTGCTTGCGTCGTCGTCGCCCGTCGTTGGTGTCTAGGTCATAGCAACGAGAAGAAAAATTATTATTTGAAGAGATTTTCTTGTATGTGTAGTGCGAAAAGACAAACGTGTGTAGGTTGTTGCTATATTTTCTTATTGAGGGTAGGTTTTGTTTTTTTTTTTTTTTTTTTTTTTAATTGACTTGAAACTTTCTTGCAAAGTTTCGAGGATAGGCATATGGTATATCTTTTGGTAGATATTTTGATTGAAATTTTCTTGCATGATTTCGGTGGTAGGTATTTTGGTGTGTATTTGGATTTTTACTTGCAATCTTTTTTGCCGGGGTGGGTCCTTTGGTGCGTAGGTAGGTATGTAGGTATTTGAAAGTTTTTATGTAGGTAGGTACCTACCTAATTACTATTAATTTTTTGATAGATAGTTTTTTGTTATTATTATTTTTTTTTGCTAGATAGTTTTTTTTGTTAATACCTACATAGTTTTAATTACCTTCATAGGTACCTACATATGTAGGTACATATTATAAACTATTTCGAGTTGTTATACCTATTTAATAGGTATTTGTAGGTAGGTAGGTACCAGGTACCTACATATTTTAATTAAATTTTGTATGCAAAATTCGGGGGTGGGTTTAGGCAAAGGTATAGGTATTTTTGGTAGGTACAAAAAGGTAAGTAGGTACATATGTATATTAGGTACATATATTTTAATTAAAGTTTTTATTGTTAAATTCGGGGGTAGGTTCAGTTACACGTACCTTCATACCTAGGTAGGTTTATCTTTTGGTAGGTATAGGTACCTACCTAGGTATTTTAATTAAAGTTTGTTTTTGTGTTGCAAAATTCAAGGGTAGGTATTTCTTTGAGTAGATACCTAGGTAGGTAACTACATACTTATTTGACCTGAAATTTATTCGAAATTATTGAGGTGATTACCTGATATTTTTCACTAGTCTGTAAGTGGGAATCCCTATGCTAGTTCCAAATATGTGCTGTCAAAACAAATTTAGTTTCAAATTTCTTTCCAGAGATTTTCAAAAAATACATTCCTAGCTCTATTGGCTCCAACGTCGAAGTTCATTTCAACTCATATCTAAGTACCTACCTACCTAGGTATTTTATCTAAAGTTTTTTATTGAGAAATTCAAGGTTAGGTAGGTAGGTACCTACCTACCTATTTCTTTGAGTACCTATTTGACCTGGCATTTAAAACTTATTTTATGTACATATTTTAGGTTTGTATAGGTAGGTACCTAGTACCTACCTAATAAACTTTTTATCTAATGAACTTTTTACAGATTTATTTTGAATTGGTAGGTACCTATGAACCTATTTATTCAAAATAAATTGGTAAAAATAGTAACAGCAACCGCAACTAGGTGCTGTTTTTTGTATGTAAAATTCAAAGCCTTTATTATTTTTTATTCAAGTCCAAGTAAAGGAACTTTTTCCCAATGCTTGTTTGTTTTATGATCATGAAGCGAAAAAATTACTAATCATTATTATAACCCTTTTTCGGGTTTTGTAGGATAATACCTACCTACCTTATATTTTTTTATTTTTCAAAAATTAAGAAAGATTTTTGCATTTAGTTGTCGACATTTCACTGAAAGTTGATAAAATAATTGAAAAAAAAAAATAACTTAAAAAAAATGACTTTGAAATTTAATTTCTCAAAACCATTCTTTTAAACATCTCCATTATAAAAAAAATAGAATATTGACTTTCTTCGAAATAGCTATAACAGGTTATTGTATGTGTAATGTGTTTTCGTTGATACATTAAAGTATTTTTTTGGGGGGAGTAAGATAACTTGGGCGCCGAAAATTGATAACGGATTTTTGTATAGGAGTTAAATACAAGAATGGTTTTCTATGGGAGGGGGTCTATTTTGCTCCGTTTGGGCCGAAAGGGCACTTTTATAAAAAAGTACTAAAAATAAAAAAAAATACTAGAAAATAACGCTTATACTTAAAATTAAGTATTATACCTTTTTTAAAGCCAATACTCTGTTCTATTAGCTAATTTTTGAATCAAGTGAAATCTTCACATGGGTTTTAAGAAAACGATTTTTAAACTCAAAATTTGTGAAAAAGCGTTGGCATCTCACTTGAAAGGTCACTTAACGGTCATAAAAGGTCAGCTAGTAAGTTTCAGTAATTGGCCAGGCATTGATTTTTATGAATTTTCAGATATTTTTTAATTTTTGTCAAGGTCAGTGCTTTTTGGTACCTCATTTGTGTGGTATTCACAAAAAAATTATTTTTTAATGTTTCTGTTTTTTTTGTGCCAAATCATTATAGATCATAAAATTCGAAGATAGACAGGTATAGTGAATTGTGGTTTTTCCCACCAAAAAAGAAACTATTGAAATATTTAAAATCGTTGGAGCGGTTTTTAAAAAAATTAATTTTTATATATAAAATTCTCAAAACATTTTTAAGAACAAATCTGGGTATGCAAATCTAATGTATATATTTATGTGTATATAAAAACAAAATTTGAAAAAAAATTGTCAACCCGTTTTTGAGATATCGAATTTTCAAAAAAAAAAATTTTGAAACTTTTTTTAAAAATCCAAAAACTTTTTTTTTTGAAAATTTTGATATGCAATATTATTTGATCTTATTTGATCTTATCTGAATTTTGTACATAAAAAAATTCATCTAAATCCGTTTAGCCGATAACGAGAAAATTCAAAATAGAAAAAAACGTTCTATGACAGGTACTATTAATAGTTGCTAAGTGTAAAATTTTATAATTTTTGGTAGTAGATCGTACTAATTTTAGTATATGAAAAAAGTTTAATCAAAATCGTAGGAGTCGTTTTTAAGCAAAAAAATATTTTCCTTTGCGGTTTTTTAACTTTTGTATGTAAGGTACCGTTATTTTTTCATAAATGTAAATTTTTTTCTAAAAATATTTTACAGAGTACTAAAAAAGTCTTAAATATCGAGTTTCAAACAAATCGATCATGTCGTTTTCGAAATATTTGATTTTCCAAAAAAAAATTTGAAACATTTTTTAAAAATCCAAAAAATATTTTTTCAAAAATTTTGGTACACAAAACTTGTATATTTTTTGGAAGCTTCTGTGTAAAAAAAATTATTGAAATCTGTCGTACCGTTTTGAAGAAAATCAAAAATCAAAAAATGGTTCCTTGGGAGGTACCATTAATAACCATTTCTGAAAAATGGTATTCCTCCAAAAGAAAGCCTTTACTAAAATAAATTTATTGATTTTTTTTAAGAAAAGTTGTCGAGCCGTTTTTGAGAAAAAAGCGATTATGTAAAATTGACAAAAAAAATTGTATGGCAGGTACCGTTATTTTTGGTTCTAAAATAAAAATGAAAAATATGTTTTGGCAGAATCACCAAAAACCACTATGTACCAAGTTTGAAGAAAATCGATCGAGCCGTTTAGGCTGTAGACGAACAGACAGACAGACAGAATTGTGCCACCCACTTTTTTGGTGTTCTCTATCATCGTAATATCATGTTTGATCGTTATCTCAAAAATTTTTTTTGCACGAATCCAAAACTTGCCTTATAGTACCTATAATCGCAAGTAAAAATCGTATGGGGGAAAACTCTATTATTATTATTTGACAATTATTATTCTTTTCTCAGCAAGAATATCGACGATCTTATTGACATCTGTTATATGATTGTTACTCACACTGACTTAATCAACCTGTGTATAATGTACCAACAAAACAAAATTTAAAGGAGCAAAGAGAGTTTATGATTAGGTGGTGTCATAATTGCAGTTCTATTCTTTTAAAATTTGTATTCGGAACATTTTGTAAATATAAGCTTAATATCAAACATTTCGATTTGTTTTTGTATGGTCTGGCAGGGGGGGGGGGTCAATTGACCGCTTTTACCACTCCGTACTTACGACACTGACTATAGTTGTCGGAAAGCAAGTGGACTGAAGCTAATGTCAAAAACCAACAAAAAGTAGCGTAGACGATGAAAATGACGAAATTTTGTATGTCTAATAAATGTTTTTTTTTTCCAAAAAATGTCCATAATGGTGTAATACTTCTTTTTAAATAAATGAACTTATTGCTTTGTTACTTTTTGCAAAAATTATTTCTGTTTTTATTATCTTGAATGACAATTTTTCGAGGCAAAACTGAACCAAGTCACAAGTTTTTTTTCTTTGCAAATTTTTGTGAACATTTTCAACTCTAGCTTTTCCATTTTTAATTAAAAAGATAATTTGGAGAATAAACTTTAGAATTTTCTTTATTACGAGTAAAATATTCATTTAAGTAATTAATGGCAGTTTATTTACTAAGCCTCTTATTATCTTCGAATTCTCTTTTTGTGACTTGGTTCGGTACAGCTGTGAGCCCTCCATTTGAAATTTGTACATATATAAGAAACTTAACATAGATCCAGTAGGTACACTGTTCATAATCTAAACAACTACGTATGTAGTTCAAACAATTATTATAAAATTTCTAGCTTGTGTTGGAAATTTTACAAAATGCACTGAAATTACACTCAACATGCTACATGCAGTTTTTGTTCCCCTCTACGACCTATCAACAGTTTATATTCATTTTGAAAATGAGATTTTGATCCAGATTTGTTACGCTGGGCATATTGAATAGTTTTTTAAAGAAAATTTGACAGCCTAACCCCTCTAAGCCTCTTTAATATTGATGTCAAACATCGTTATTGTTTCCAAAACTCTCGATATCCACAGTGCAATTTACATCAAAACTTTTCATATCCATTGTAAGCAGGAGGTTTGCTTTCAAAACTCTTCTTATCCATCATAGGCTATTGCTTATGGTATCGTCGGTTCAAAGGTAAAACTCACTAAGTGCAGAAAAAAATGTTCAAGAAAATGAGAATGAAATGCATTTTGTTAATCCAAAAAGTCTCATTTTGCACGGTTATTATAGAGACATTTAAACGATGCCCGGGAACTTTATTTAAAAATTTTCAAAACGTGACTTTTCAGCTTTAAAAAGTACCTATATTTCAATTAAATTTCCTCCAAAAGTTTAATATGTTAGTTAGTGAGTTTAACCTTTGAACCGACGGTATATAAGAAGGAACTAAAACGTTCACGGGTTTTTATTGTAAACAATTTTAAATGGGTCATTAAAGATTGGAAAGTAGGGGAATGCTTTTATATTAGAGGGTGCCATTGTGAGAGGGGGGAATGGTGGGGAAACTGGCCATATCCAATCATTTGCAACAAAACTCTTCATAACCAAATTTAATTGCTAAATATCTTTAAACGGAACTTCCAATATTTGTTTGCTCTCAATCATAACATAGATTTAAAAATTTTCATAAACAAAGATTATAGGTACAAAATAAAATCTTTTATAACATCTACCATTACACCTTAATTATTTTTTTTTCATTTGCACAAAAATGAAAATTTTGGATATGACGAGTTTTGGTTCTCAACTACCCACTCAGTTGTAAAAACTAACCCACATACCTACCTACCTATATTCCAATGTATAACAACCTCTTCCTCTTGCATCATAGAAACCCAAATATATTGAAGACAATACGCCTACAGCAGTGAAAAAACAAATTCACCTTCACATGTATACCTACCCCTTCCTCTTGCACCATAAAAACCCCATAAGCCAAAAATAATATCCAAAATTGTTCTTTTTGTGTCTTTCAGCTTTATCTGCATAGTAAAAAAAAATGTAAACAAAACCGATAACCAAAACAAAATTGAATATTTTCTCCAAAATGCCTTTTACCTGATTCACTCTAACTCTCATAAATTTAGTATACGTCTTTCCCGTGCTTATTTTAATCTTTAAGTCCACACTTCCACTTATTCCACAATTCTCCACGTCAAGGTACCCCTTGGAGACTTGAGATGTCGCCCTCTTCGAGTGCCACCATGATAGTACTATGGTTTTCATATACAAAGGATTAGTGTCACTCTTTGATGTCAACTTTCATCGTACTAATTATGGTAGTAACGAACCAATGACCCGCATGCTACGTACTTCTAACATTATGCAAAATTCTTTCGACTTCCACTCCTCCAAACACTCTCTCAAAATTTCTCTCTATACCAACCTCAACCACACCAATAACCAATAACTCAATAGACATCTTTGTCTTCCATATTAGTTCTTCCTCCCTCCGAACCTCTCTACATAACTCGCCCTAATTCAAAGCCCCAAATCCAAAGCCCCACGTTGTCTTTATTTTATGGATTAATCCTTAAGTTTTTGTATGTAAAAACTGGTGGGTGGGCCTACGGGCCCATTTCAATAATAAAATAAATAAAAAAAAAAACAAGCAAAAAAAAAAGAAAAAAAACAATAAAACCCACCATAGAATTAAGTTAAAATTTAAGTTTAGATTTAAGTGTAGATTTAAGACACGCTTGTATTAAGCTAAATAAAATAAAAAAAAAAAATTGCAGCCTTTTGTGAACCGTTGTCTACGCCATATTCTAAAAATTCGCTGGCCACAGATTATATCAATCGAAGAATTGTGAGGCAGGACAAGTCAAGAGCTGCTGGACGTTGACATAAGAAAGCGTAAATGGCAATGGATTGGTCACACACTGAGGAAACCAAACGATGAAATTCCAAAGCAGTCCTTTGAATGGAATCCTCAGGGTGCAAGGCGGGTTGGAAGACCAAGAACAACATGGAAATCAACTGTTCTAGCTGAAGCAGACTTCCACAGAAAAACGTGGCCACAGTTAAAATATCTAGCTGCAAACCGTGAAGGATGGAAACGATTTGTTGGCACCCTATGCCGCAATCGGGGTTATAGGACTTGATGGTGATGATAATGAAAGAGTAAAATGGTCTACAAACGTTACTTGAAACACTTTCCGAAATTATCTACCGTTAAGGAATTATACCCTTATTTCCGTCAATTTACCGTTTTTAAAACAGCGCTATTTCCTAAACCATCTGTCTTACGAAAAAATGTGTGTCAATATTTTTGTAGAAAATTGCCTTACTTAAAAATTTACTCATACTACTATTCAATAGCATTTACCGTTTGAAAGTTATAGGTGAAAACCCATTTTTTTCGACACTTGACCTTCAATAACTTTTCGAATCGGAATTTTCGCAGCTGATTTGTTATGTCAAAAGGAAGGTCTAAACCAATTTTAAGTCTTATCGGAATATTGGCTACGTCAAATGTCAATTTTGACTGGACTACAAGCCCAACAGTTCCACAGCAGTCCCAACAATGTCATATGTGAATGCTTTTCAAAATAAAATGCACGACTGGGTCGCACGTACTTGCTCTTATGTTCAAGACACTGCGAGTTTAAGAAAATTGTATATACAAACATGGAAATTATGAGAGAAAAATGTAGAGAAGCATGAAATACGACATTTAAATTAGCTAAAACAACTCTTTTGACAGTTTGAGGTGAAAAAAAAGTATGCCATTTTAATTCATGATGGAATATGATTGTATGGGAAAAAAAAATTTAAAATCGTTGGAGCGGTTTTTTTTTAAATTAATTTTTTATATATAAAATTCTTAAAACATTTTTAAGAACAAATTTTGGTATGCAGATTTAAGCTACATATTTATGTGTATATAAAAACAAAATTTGAAAAAAAATTGTCAACCCGTTTTTGAGATATCGAATTTTCAAAAAAAAAGTTTGAAACTTTTTTTAAAAATCCAAAAACTTTTTTTTTGAAAATTTTGATATGCAATATTATTTAATTTTATCTGAAATTTGTATATAAAAAAAATCATCTAAATCCGTTCAGCCGATAACGAGAAAATTCAAAATAAAAAAATACGTTCTATGACAGGTACTATTAATAGTTGCAAAGTGTAAAATTTTATAATTTTTGGTAGTAGATCGTACTAATTTTAGTATATGCAAAAAGTTTAATCAAAATCGCAGGAGTCGTTTTTAAGCAAAAAAATATTTTTCTTTGCGGTTTTTTAACTTTTGTATGAAAGGTACCGTTATTTTTTCATAAATGTAAAATTTTTTCTAAAAATATTTTAGAAAGTACTAAAAAAGTCTTAAATATCGAGTTTCAAATAAATCGATCATGTCGTTTTCGAAATATTTGATTTTCAAAAAAAAAATTTGAAACATTTTTTAAAAATCCAATAAACATTTTTTCAAAAATTTTGGTACACAAAACTATTAATATTTTTTGGAAGCTTTAGTGTAAAAAAAATAATTAAAATCGGTCGTACCGTTTTGAAGAAAATCAAAAATTAAAAAAATGGTTCTTTGTGAGGTACCATTAATAACCATTTTTGAAAAATGGTTTTACACCCAAAGAAAGCCTTTACTAAAATAAATTTATTGATTTTTTTTTAAGAAAAGTTGTCGAGCCGTTTTTGAGAAAAATACGATTATGTAAATTTGCCAAAAAAAAATGTATGACAGGTACCGTTATTTTTGGTTCTAAAAAAAAAATGAAAAAAACGTGTCGGCAGAATCACCAAAAACCACTAAGTACCAAGTTTGAAGAAAATCGATGGAGACGTTTAGGCTGTAGACGAACAGACAGACAGACAGACAGACAGACAGACAGACAGAATTTTGCCACCCACTTTTTTGGTGTTCTGTATCATCGTAATATCATGTTTGATTGTTATCTCAAAATTTTTTTACTTGCGATATAGGAACTATAGGGCAAGTTTTGGATTCGTGCAAAAAAAAAAATTTCGAGATAACAATCAAACATGACATTACGATGATAGAGAACACGAAAAAAGTGGGTGGCAGAATTCTGTCTGTCTGTCTGTCTGTCTGTCTGTCTGTCTGTCTGTCTGTATGTACCTCAACTTCCTCAACTTACAGCCTAAGCCACTGAAGCGATTTTCTTCAAATTTTGAACTTAAGGTTTTTTTTTAACTCTTCAGAGGGGAAATTAAAATTTTTTTTTTAGCTCAAAAAATAACGGTACTTGCCATACAACCGTTAAGGAAAAGCTTATTTATCTCAAAAACGGCTCCAACGATTTTGATAAAAAAAAATCAGTGTATTATTATAGATATGATATACCTTTTAGTAAGAAAAAAAATCACCAAAAACATTTATTAACGGTACCTGCCATATAACGGTTTTTTTGATTTTAGATTTTTTCATTAACCGCTCATCCGATTTCAATGAAATTTTTTGCACAAAAGCTTTGTTAGAATATAAATAATACTGCATACCAAAATTTTTGAAAAAATAAATTTTGGATTTTTAAAAAAAGATTCAAAATTTTTTTTTGAAAATTCAATATTTCAAAAACGGGTTGATGAATTGCTTTGAAATTTCAGTATTAAATGTATATTAATATATACTCAAAGTTGGCATACCAAATTTTTTTTTGAAAAATGTTACAAAAATTTTATATATAAAAAATTAATTTTTAAGAAAACGGCTCCAACGATTTAAAATTTTTTGTTTGCATAAATTCATATGTTTTCAAGTAATCAAATGGCATACTTTTTTTTTAGCTCTAAGTTATTTATCAGGCTGTTTATACAATTAAAAGAACGATTTAAATGCTTTTTATACTTTTTCTATAATTACTTGAATATTTTTTAAAGTTCTTAAGCCCCACACAACTTGAACATAAGAGCAAGTACGTGCGATCCAGTCGTGCATTTTATTTTTGCACGAATCCAAAACTTGCCTTATAGTACCTATAATCGCAAGTAAAAATAAGGAAAGTTTTGAAGATTTGGGGATTAGGGTAAACAGAACTATTTATTAGGGATTTTGTCCATAGGCCCCCCGGCCTATTTGAGATTTTGTCTAGTTGGATTAATTTTTTTGGAAATAACGTCCGATTGAGATATTGTTTTTTGGGATAACCGGTGTCTCCCTCCGTTTATTAATGAACTGGAATAATCGACTGCTGACTCAACTGATTGGGATTGGAATAACATTCGCACTGCTCGTCAACCTAACGTTTTAAATTTGACCAAAATCGGTTTGGTCAAGATACAAACTGACAGGCAGACAGACAGAGAGAATTGTGCCACCCACTTTTTTGGTGTTCTCTATCATCTTTATGACATGGTTGATTATGATTACACTAGTTTACAGCCAAAATGTACATTTGATGTCACTATTTTTACTTGCGATTATAGGTACTATAAGGCAAGTTTCATTCATGCAAAAAAAAAAATTTGAGATAACAATAAAACATGATATTACGATGATAGAGAACACCAAAAAAGTGGGTGGCAAAATTCTGTCTGTCTGTCTGTCTGTCTGTCTGTCTGTTCGTCTACAGCCTAAACGGCTCAATCGATTTTCTTCAAACTTACTTTTCTTACTTATTGGTTTTTGGTGATTCTGCCGACAAGTTTTTTTCATTTTTTTTTTAGAACCAAAAATAACGGTACCTGTCATACATTTTTTTTTGGTAAATTTACTTAATCGTATTTTTCTCAAAAACGGCTCGACAACTTTTCTTAAAAAAAATTCAATAAATTTTTTTTAGTAAAGGCTTTCTTTGGGTGGAAAACCATTTGTCAAAAATGGTTATTAATGGTACCTCCCAAGGAACCATTTTTTTAATTTTTGATTTTCTTCAAAATGGTATGACCGATTTCAATTATTTTTTTTATACAGAAGCTTCCAAGAAATGTTGATAGTTTTGTGTGCCAACATTTTTGAAAAAATATTTTTTGGATTTTTAAAAAATATTTCAAAATTGTTTTTGGAAAATCAAATATTTCGAAAACACTATCACAGATTTTTTTGAAACTCGATATTTAAGACTTTTTTAGTACTCTCTAAAATATTTTTAGAAAAAATTTTAGATTTATGGAAAAATAACGGTACCTTCCATACAAAAGTGAAAAAACCACAAAGGAAAATATTTTTTTGCTTGAAAACGACTCCTACGATTTTGATTAAACTTTTTTCATATACTAAAATTAGTACGATCTACCATCGAAAATTATAAAATTTTACACATAGCAACTATTAGTAGTACCTGTCATAGTACGTATTTTTTTATTTTGAGTTTTCCTCGTTATCAGCTTAACGGATTTAAATGTATTTTTTTATATACAAATTTCAGATAAGATTAAATAATATTGCATATCAAAATTTTCAAAAAAAAAGTTTTTGGATTTTTAAAAAAAGTTTCAATTTTTTTTTTTGAAAATTCGATATCTCAAAAACGGGTTGACAATTTTTTTTCAAATTTTGTTTTTATATACACATAAATATATAGTTTAAATTTGCATACCAAAATTTGTTCTTAAAAATGTTTTAAGAATTTTATATATAAAAATTAATTTAAAAAAAAACCGCTCCAACGATTTTAAATTTTTTTTCCCATACAATCATATTCCATCATGAATTAAGGTGGCATACTTTTTTTTCAGCTCAAACTGCCAAAAGAGCTGTTTTAGCTAATTTAAATGTCGTATTTCATGCTTCTCTATACATTTTTCTCTCATAATTTCCATGTTTGTATATACAATTTTCTTAAACTCGCAGTGCCTTGAACATAAGAGCAAGTACGTGCGACCCAGTCGTGCATTTTATTTTTAAGGGTGTCACTATTTAGTTAAATTTGTGTTTTCATATGTTGGGTCTTTATATCAGAAGGAAAAAACGCTAGAGATACGAATTTGTGTTATACCTACTCATAAAAGCTGAATTTTCGCTATCTAGACCGTTGGTGTTTTTTACATTAATCGTTTTTTTTTTTCTTGATACATCGTTCAACATAAAACTCGCAATAGGTACCTGTGAGAAAAAATTTAATCATGCAACTGATGCATTTAATCATACAATAATGCATTTTGAGATGAGTGTAGTAAAAGTAGCTTATATTATAGTTGTTTCCTCATAAGAAAAACGGATACCGAAAAATATAGAAGACGATTCAAAATCCAAAATAATTTCTAAAACATATGTACCTTCATATCCTTGGAGATGGTAAATTTTTTTTTAAAAAACATTACATAATATAAACACATACTAAATTATAAGGTAAAAGCCTAACAAAATATTAAAAAGTTTTAATTGTTGCACTTTTCCGAAAACGGTCATACCTCATAGCCAAAAAACTTATCTATAGATTTTATCTGTAAAATGCCTCATTTTTATTGGAATAGACCAGGTTTTGGGTTGAAAAATAAAAACTCACCATATTTCTGTGATATAATTTTTCTTCTGCAAAAGAATACCTACAACCTATTTTACCTCAATTTACGTCCAAAAAAATGATATTTTCTAAGATTTCGGCTAACTGTACTAAAAGGTACTACCCACTGGGATAAATGAAAATTATTGTTGTTGGAAATTTAAAACTATTTGATTTATGATTCTTTGCAAACAGATTCTTCACTTCTAAATAAAGATATGGACCAAATACGAATTATACTTTCGAAAAAAAGCGAACAAAAAAATAAAAAAAATTGTATCTCGAAAACCTATCCACAGAAAATTTTTAAATGTGATTTTCGAGATCAGTGGACTCTATGGACTCAGTGGACTATACGAATAAAATAGCGGCACCTAATGTACAGACATTTTTTTTTATTTAGTAAACTAGTGTTATTTTCTCAAAAAAATATTTCTACACGAATCCAAAACTTACCCAATCGCAAGTAAACGCATACATAAGTAAATAGAAATTCTGTCCGCTTCAATACGAGCTTTTACACTTGTGACGTCATAGCGCTGAAGATGGTGAAGAAAACGGATGCATTCATAAGTGTATGGTTGCATATCGTCGGCTTTCTGTCAAAACCTCGTAGGTTTGTTTTGAAAATTTGCTTAAAAGACACAAAAAGCCGATTTAAAAAGTAATAAATTAGAATTCTTAGATCGTAAAAGGTTTTAAGACTTGTTGGTAAAACCAAAAGGAACCATGACACAGTTACGTGACATTAATATTTGAATTCAGTGATTTGTTTTGATCTGAAATACATTAAAATGGCGTTTAAAGATTACGAGGTTTTGACATAAAGCCGACGATATACCTACATTTATGTAAACAAAACAATAAACACCCATATTTTAGGATTTGGAGTTTTTCTTGTGAAAAAATATAAAAGGGAGAAAGCTTTTTTCAACTTTAAACTGACGATATGCACTTTTCAATTTTTTCGTTGTAATCTTAGTATCTCAAGATTTTTTTTTGCAGACCTATAACTTCTCCTTGAATATACATATATATAAATACTATTTATTTAACTTTATTCCTATAGGTACATACATCAAGTATAAAGTATAAAATTACATCGTCGTTATAAAAAAATCAAAAATACTATACAAAGCAAGTACCTACTTCTTCAGTTTCATCTTTTTGCTTTCATTTAATCGTACCCTCAGTCCTGCATAATAGGTAGACGTAGATTCTTCATTGCATTGGAAAACATGAGTAGGTACACAGCGAAATGAACGATAAGAACGGCAAGGATTTATATGCAAAGCGGAAAAACCATCATCCTGCTCTTCACCAAGTGGAAAATAGAAAACATAAAAATGTATTACGATAGGATATTTTTTTTATTATTTAAATTTGTATTTCACAACCCTTGTTTGTCTCATTTTTATTTTATTTTATTTTTAGTAAATGAATTTAAAATGTTAAGAAATTCAAAGTTGTAAACAAGTTTTGAATAATTCAAAAGAGAATAATTCAAGCGATGAAATAAAAAAAACTTGTTTACAGAAATTATGGTGATGGGCCATTGAGAAAATGTCAAGACACAAAACATGGATGTTAACTTTTTCAAACGGCGCATGCAGTTGCTATAGTCGGGAGATATACATATAAGGATAGATGCAGTTGTAAATTCAAATTAGTATGAACCTAGTGGATACTTGTACATTATATAGGTAGTATGGCACTCGATGGTTTTTGAATGTCCATTTAGTATAATGTGACAAACTTTAACAATTTAGTAGTTCCCAGGGAAATTAAGTTTCACAAAAACAAAACTTAAAGTTCTCTTTAATTTGCCGTCAATTAGGGCTTATTCGTAAGCACCTACAAAATTCTACGCACAACACTAAACAGCTTCTTTCTAAACTAAATTTTTAGTTTATGATTTCGTTCTGTCATATTTGTATGGGATTTTTCGTTTCGCATCAACAGCGTACTAGGCTTTAAACAAAAGCGAAATGAGAAAAGGCGAAGAAAGAGAGCCCAAATTTAAATCCTCACAAAAGAATTTCTTTCTACATAGATTAATGGAAAGAATACAACAAATAAAACAACGAATAACTTAAAAAATTAATTAAAAGAATAAAAACTTAAAATAATATCACAGATCATTAAAATCTAAAGTAAATATCACAGATTTTGACTAGGATTATACTTTGAATATAACTTGGCTAAAAAGTATAAAGCTATTGAAGTAAATATCACAGATGATCACAGAGAGTGTAGGTATTTGAATTTGTTAGTTTTAAGAGTTAAATCGATACACGAAGAATTCAAAGATGCATGGATAAAGAAGATATCTAAAAATGAAATTTCATATACATTTTCGGTTTCCGACCATTTTTAATTTTTTTATGGATGAGTACTATAATCGTAATGATTATTTGAATTAACTTTTTGTGCTAGAAGGGGGCGTACAATGAGAGGGTATATTCGACGGATAGTGAGTAAATTCAATTAATTTATTCAACTTAAAATTTGGGGCTAATGTTATATAACTTTGGCGAGACATTAGCCAAGGATGGTCGGAGTTCAGGTAACTCGACTAAGGGTGGGTAGCGCAATGGAAACAACTAACATCTTATCGGTGACAATCCTTATTCAGAATAAAGAAACGATCTTTTAAGCGGTTATCATTTGGTTCGAAGTGAGATATGTATAATTAACAAACAAAATTCAGGCATGAAAAAACCAACGGGTCCGGTAGCAGTGCAAGATCCCACGACTCCGTCGAGCTAGTATCGCGCGTTTGCAAGCGTGCCTGCCGCACTCCCCTACCAGGACAACCTATCCTATGGCCTACTGAACCTAAAGAGGTTCCTGTTCCTTTTTTTGGGAGTAGTGGGAAATATATCCGATCGTATCTTAGGATAGGGGCAACTTCACCGTTACAAGTTTTTGATAAAGAATTAAGCAGGGCAACGAATTTCACAAAAAAAATATATAATTTTACAGTTTTGAGAAATTACACTTTAAACCTTTTTCTTATGCTTTTTCTCGCAAATTTTGAGTTTAAAATGCGGTTTTTCAAAAACCATGTACAGATTTCCCTTGATTCAAAAACATGCTAATAGAACAGAGTATATTCGCTTTAAAAAAGGTATAATACTGAGTTGTAATTAATACCGTGTTTTTTTTTATATTTTTTTTTCACATTTTTGTACTGTTTTTATAAAATTGCCCCTTCCGCCCAAACGGGGTGAGATAGACCCCCCCTCCCATAATAAAAAATGCTTGTATTTAACTGTTCTACAAAAAACCGTTATTATTCCTTGACGCCTGAGTTATCGTACTCGTGCCGAGCTAAAGGATTTTTCTCCAAATATTACCACTGTTTTTGAATCCTATGTTTTTTTTTCTGACTGAAAATGTTTTTTTTAGATTATTGCCTTCCCGCCTTTACGGGGAGATGTGCACCCAATTTCCTATACTATTTTTTTTCTTCTTTTGACCTAACCTACACACTCTAGAGTCTAGAGCAGCTATACTCAACCTGCGGCCCGCGGGCCGCATGTGGCCCGTCAGGCTTTTTCAGTGGCCCACCTGGCATATTTACATAAATATTCGATTTCATAGAAAAAAATTATACTATAAATCAAAATTTACAGCCGATTGGGAAATTTGGAATAAAGACTGAACATTTTGAATGATTTTTCCTGATTCCATAGCTTTGTTTTATAAACTGAACCAATACCCGAAAAATCAAATCAAATGGGAAATAAAGCCCAAACTAGGAAACATTTCCAAACAAAAAGTGTTGTCAGTCATCAAATTTGAAAGACAAGTGGAAAAAGCTCCATCGGCAAACGAAATGTCACTTTGTCTTTTCGTTTTCACGAATTACTCACAGCATTTTCGTTTCAAATGCTTCTGAAAAAGCTCATTTGACACTTGATGACAGTTCATTTTCTGAAAAGAAGAGATCATCGATTCTGAATTTGAAGAAAGAATTAAAGCCAGAAGGACGCATTCATGCGCACAATTGAAACGTGAAAATTGTCAAATATTATTTGTTATTTAATTTTGGAATTGCCATTGGGCATTTTCATTATACTTAAATTTGGAGTTAAAAGGAAAATGTTATGAAAAAAAAAAATGGATAGGCCAAACATTGATCCTCTCCATTATCGTCATCTTCATACCTTGCTGTAGAATTTTTGCTTAGGAAAGGAGTTAACTCAAAATAAAAACCCAAGGTTGAGACATTCGTTGCCGTTATTGCGGAATATCAATATAGAGCAGCTGTGTGAACGTTTTATCAACCAAATGCAACAACCAACTACACAATTAGGTACAAGAAACCCAAACTTCATAATCAAGAAAAGGGCTTCAATTCGTTCGTTTGGCATTCTGTAATAGAGCTGTGTAAATCGTTCAATTCTAATGATAGAATCGTTCAAGAATCGATCACCAAAATGATTCGATCATTTCAATCTATCGATCATTGACATTTCACAGAATTTATTACCTACCGATTCAATTTTCATTTCGATTTTGTTTTCGATGGAATTAAATTTCTCCGATCGATGGAACGAACTGCACTGATTTTGATCAAATACAAAATAATACAATTTGGATAGATTAAAAAAGCTTAGAAAAAATGAAATTTTCAGTTTCTTACTGCTCCGGAAAAAGTTGATTTTATGTTAATTGGTTGACTTACCCCCTGCGGGTAAGGGGCAAGAATATACCCGAGGTAGGCATGCCTGTCGTAAGAAACGACTAAAATCCAAACTCCGTATACTGAGATTGATGTATACATAACTATGCAATGAGCAAAACAATAAGATATAGTACCCCAGGTGGCAGTCCAGGTTCACTGGAAAATCCACCCTCTTCGGAGGTCGGCTCTATGGATTCTGGGGAGAGCCAATTATTGCATTTAATAAATCCCTTCCTTAAAAGTGCAAGGGTATCTCGATCACCACCATCTAAATCGAGTATAAAACCATCCAAATTCGGGCAAAAGAGTCCACCCGTCACGCCAGCGCGCGCCAAAAAAGACTCAGATAAAACAGAAAATCTTGAAAAAGATAATAACGAACTTCGACGAAGACTTGATGAAGTAATGGAACTTTATCAAGAGCTAAAGAAAGAAGTCGATCTTCTTCGAAAAGAAAATGAGATGTTGAAAGGCAAAAATTCTCAAATAAACTCCAAAGCTAGCTTGCCAGAAGTCAATAATTCTAGATATGAAACAGACGAAGAAGAGCTAGCACGTGAAACGGAAAAGTCCTCAAAGAAAAGATTAAGTAAAAAGCGTAAAGCTGGCTCTTCACCTGAGGCAGCCTCGTCTTTTGAAATAATAGTTTCACCAAAACATGCGACAGTAAAAGAAAAACCTGTTAAGGAACGGCCCCCGCCACCGATAAATGTTATCGGTATTGAGGAGTATAACAAGTTGCAAACCATATTAAAGGCATTACTACCATCGGCTTTTAAAGTTATTTCGCTCAATAACAACAAATGGAAAGTATGTGTGAAAGACCCCGAAAGTTATCGCCTTCTGTCGCGAAAACTAAACGAAGAAAAAGTAGAGTGGTATACCTTTGAAAATAAGTCGGAAAGACCCTTACGTGTTGTGGCGAGAGGCTTACACGCATCATGTTCAAAAGACGATATCATTAGTGATCTAAAAGAGCGCAACTTCAAAATCTTAGATGCAATTAACATCGTCAAAAGAGAGAAACAGACAAAAGAGGGTGAAACAAAAGTGGTACAGCGTGGTCTTCCACTATTTATACTTTCGTTCGATAAGACTGAAAAACTAGATGAAATTTATAAAATCAAAACAATTCTAAACATCGTAGTTAAGATCGAACCTCTAAGAAAGAGCACAAGGTTAGTCCCTCAGTGTAAACGCTGTCAAGAATTCAATCACACCCAAACTTATTGCAAAAAAGAGCCAAGGTGTGTAAAATGCGCCGGAAAGCATTTAACCGTTGACTGCATCGGAAAAAATGAAAGTCCACCGACGTGCATTAATTGTAATGGAAATCACCCGGCAAACTATAGAGGCTGCGAAGTAGCTAAAGAATTACAAAAGCGGCGATCAAAATCAGCCAAAACACAAAGAAACCCACAAAGGCAAATAGAAACCGTAGTTCCCAAGACTTCCAAATCTAATAAAGCTCCAAAACCTATTATCCGTAAGGAAAAGAAAACAGTGTCAATACCTTCGGAGAATATATCAAAGCAAGCAAATGCAGAAACATATGCCCAAATAGCGGCTAAAAAAATACCCGTAAACAACGACACTGAAACCGACCCGGTTTCAAAAGTATTTTCAATAATTCTGTCAAAACTTGAGGAACAATGTGACACAAATAAACTTATCTTTGATAGGTTAAGTAAGCTCGAAAATAGTTTTCGACCCAAATCTCTCTCAAAAAATTTATGATGGAAAAGTTTAAAATTCTTACGTGGAATGCCAACGGATTATGGCAAAAACTTGGAGAATTAGAGACGTATATGCAGGAAAATGATATCGACATATGTTTGATATCAGAAACGCATGCCAAAAATGAATCAATTCTTAAAATCCACGGGTTTCTTGACTACCACGCTGTTCATCCTTCAAATAAAGCAAGGGGTGGATCATCGTTATATATAAAAGAGTGCATTGAACACTCAATAGGCCTGAAAATAGAGGTAGAATCGATGCAATTGAGTAGTGTTCAGGTTAGAACTAAAAACATTCTTCTCAATATCTCTTCGATATATTGCCCTCCACGTTGCAAAATAGATAAGAGTGAATTTACGACATTGATAAAATCGCTAAGCCCAAACTTAATTGTTGGTGGCGATTTTAATGCAAAGCACACCTTTTGGGCTTCAAGATGCATATCTCAAAAGGGTCGAATGCTATATGAGGCAGGAATGGAAAATAATTGCGATTTTCATTCGACCGGAAAGCCAACTTACTGGCCAACTGATCCGTCAAAAATACCTGACTTAATCGATTTGTTTATGGTAAAAGGAATACCCTCTAACCGTATTGAAATCTCAGAAGGCCATGATCTCTTCTCAGATCATTCTGCAGTCATACTCACTATGAGCGAAAGCCTTGTCAAAATTGAAAAACCACCCAGGTTAACAAACGGTAAAACCAACTGGGAAGGATTTAAGAAAGATATCGAGGACAACGTTGAATTGAGGGTATCATTACAAACGCTTCTTGAGCTTGAAGATGCAGTAGATGCCTTTGTTGATATAATACAAAAGGCAGCGTGGAATAACACACCTTATCAAAGGGTTACCCCGTGCTATAAAGATATAAAATATCCGCAGGAAATAAAAGACTTAATAAAAGATAAACGAAAAGCACGTAAGAAATGGCAGCGAACCCGTGCTCCTCAACACAAAGCTCATTTAAATCGCTTGTGTAATGTGCTAAAAACAGCGATATCAGATTTCAAAAACCGTGAAGTTGAAAATTACCTTGAAAGCTTGTCAGCTGGGAAAGAATCCAACTACTCACTTTGGAAAGCTATAAAAACAACGAAAAAACCAAAGCTTCCAGTACCCCCGATTAAGAAAAGCCAAAACGAATGGGCTAAAAGTGACAAAGAGAAAGCGGCAGTATTCGCCGATTACCTGGAAGAAACATTTAAACCTTCCGATGGGCAAGCACTCAATGAAAATATTAATATGAGTTTTAGCTCAAGTGAAAATTACAGAACCAGAAATGCTACGCTTGCTGAATTGAACAGAGAAATAAAGAAGCTTAAGTCTAATAAAGCTCCGGGGTATGACTTAATAACAGCGGAAATATTAAAAATGCTTCCTAATAAAGGATTAATTAACCTCCTTTATATAATAAATGCCGCTCTAAGGCTAGAATATGTTCCAAGCCAATGGAAAGTTGCGGAAGTCATAATGGTTTTGAAACCTGGTAAACCATCTCACGAAAAGAATTCTTACAGACCGATTTCGCTTCTTCCAATAATATCGAAAGTTTTTGAAAGAATACTACTCCTGCGCCTGCAGCCTATAATAGAAGAGAAACGATTAATACCTGAACATCAGTTCGGATTTAGAAGCAAGCATTCAACAATTGATCAAGTGCATAGAATAACTGACGTAATTGAGAGAGCTCTTGAAGAAAAGAAAATCTGTTCGACGGTCTTTTTGGATGTGTCGCAAGCGTTTGACAAGGTGTGGCACGAAGGCCTCAAATTCAAATTACGACAAGTTCTGCCTGAAGGACTTTATAAAATTCTTAACGAATATCTAGAAAACAGACTTTTTCGTGTAAGACACGGAAATGAATATTCTAATTTCAAAGAAATAGTGGCTGGGGTACCACAAGGTAGTGTTTTAGGTCCAGTTCTGTACCTTCTATTTACACGTGATATACCTCAAACAGAAGACACTTTCGTAGCAACGTTTGCTGATGATACTGCAATACTAGCAGTAGGCAAAACGATTAACGAAGCTACGATTAAATTACAAAATGCTCTTAATAATGTTAATGAGTGGACAAAAACATGGCGAATAGCGCTCAATGAACAAAAGTCAGTCCACGTGGACTTTACGTATAAAAAAATAAATAGATTGCCCGTCTTTCTTAATACCGGTCGTGTACCATTTGCGAATGAAGCAAAATATCTGGGAATGACTCTAGACGCGAAATTAAAATGGAAGCCGCACGTAAAAAAGAAATGCGAAGAATTAAAAAGTAAATTAAGAGATATGAACTGGCTACTCGGTAAATATTCCAAGCTTAGTATTGATAATAAGTTGATTTTATACAGGCAGGTACTTAAACCTGTCTGGACTTACGGTATACAACTCTGGGGTTGTACCTGCGATACAAATTTAAATAAATTACAAACGTTTGAAAATAAATTGCTTAGGTCATTTGTAAATGCACCATGGTATATAAGAAACGAAGATCTTCACAGGGATCTCGGGATTCCTACGGTTCGAGATGAAATTAAGAGTTTCGCGCGAAAACATAGAAATCGGCTATTAGATCACGCTAATCCAACGATTATTGACATTCTTGACGAGTCGAATTTAGTACGCCGTCTGCAAAGAACAAAACCTTCCGACTTGGTGCGGTGAACACAAAACCGCTTTAAAATCGCGGAATAAGCAGAAACTTTCACCGGAAAGTTACCTGCAACACGTTACTTAACTTCGTTAAAAATAAATTGCTAGATAAGTTTCAACTTAGTTGCAATCGGGAAGTGGAGGTGGTTTTAGTGTAGTAAGAATCTCACACTTCTATGAGCACGCGTTTTCCGGTCCTCATAGAGCCTGATGCAGGTTTTGCGCCTACCCACGGTCAAAAAAAAAAAAAAAAAAAAAAAAAAAAAAATTTGGATCAAAATATACTTTTTGTGAAAATTCGGCCCCTATCTGTCTAGACATCAAATATCAAATTCCATTGAAGGATGGATACGATGTCGATGGACTGAAAAACATCTAAGAAATCACAAGTTTTTGAAAAGAAAATCGAGATTCATCACAATGATTGAAATTGGGGTGGAAATCGAGAATCAACAAAATGATTGAGATTGGGATGGACAATCGAGAAACGAGAATCCTCAAAATGATTGAGTGTGGATGTAAAATCGAGAATCATCGAAATGATTGAGAGCAGTGAATGAATGTGACACATATATTAGAAAATCACCACAATTTGATGAAGTGGTGAATTTGGCGTAGTGATAAATACTGGAAAGTTATCATATCTTGTTTAATAAGAAAAGTTATCAAACGGACAAGTTATCTATCCGTGGGCCAGTTAACACGTGTGTTAAGGAGCAGATACCAGTTTTTTTATTAATACTGCTGTAAGAATGTAAAATGAGTGACCACAACAAAAATTTTCCTCCTTCTTCTTCAGGTAATACAGATAATGTTCCTGACAGAAAAAAAATCAGAAAGCCGACGCTGGATTGAAAATACATTTTGGATCAACATACGTTTGGGAATCATTGTTTTCAATCCTATACAAATTAAATGCACGACTGGATCGCACGTACTTGCTCTTATGTTCAAGTTGTGTGGGGCTTAAGAACTTTAAAAAATATTCAAGTAATTATAGAAAAAGTATAAAAGCATTTAAATCGTTCTTTTAATTGTATAAACAGCCTGATAAATAACTTAGAGCTCAAAAAAAAGTATGCCATTTGATTACTTGAAAACATATAAATTTATGCAAAAAAAAAATTTTAAATCGTTGGAGCCGTTTTCTTAAAAATTAATTTTTTATATATAAAATTTTTGTAACATTTTTCAAAAAAAAATTTGGTTTGCCAACTTTGAGTATATATTAATATACATTTAATACTGAAATTTCAAAACAATTCATCAACCCGTTTTTGAAATATTGAATTTTCAAAAAAAAATTTTGAATCTTTTTTTAAAAATCCAAAATTTATTTTTTCAAAAATTTTGGTATGCAGTATTATTTATATTCTAACAAAGCTTTTGTGCAAAAAATTTCATTGAAATCGGATGAGCGGTTAATGAGAAAATCTAAAATCAAAAAAACCGTTATATGGCAGGTACCGTTAATAAATGTTTTTGGTGATTTTTTTTCTTACTAAAAGGTATATCATATCTATAATAATACACTGATTTTTTTTTATCAAAATCGTTGGAGCCGTTTTTGAGATAAATAAGCTTTTCCTTAACGGTTGTATGGCAAGTACCGTTATTTTTTGAGCTAAAAAAAAAATTTCAATTTCCCCTCTGAAGAGTTACAAAAAAACCTTAAGTTCAAAATTTGAAGAAAATCGCTTCAGTGGTTTAGGCTGTAGGTTGAGGTACATACAGACAGACAGACAGACAGACAGACAGACAGACAGACAGACAGACAGACAGACAGACAGACAGACAGACAGACAGACAGACAGACAGACAGACAGACAGAATTCTGCCACCCACTTTTTTCGTGTTCTCTATCATCGTAATGTCATGTTTGATTGTTATCTCGAAATTTTTTTTTTTCACGAATCCAAAACTTGCCCTAGTACCTATATCGCAAGTAAAAATGTGTAAGGAAATAAACGGAATAGGTTTTTAGCATGCAGGAACAAGCCAGATCTTGAAAAAGTGTTCTAAATTTCAGAAATCAAATTAATTTTTATATTAAAATGAATAAACCATTCAATCAAAATTACTTTACACCTAAGTGCAAAAAATAATTCATGTTGCGGCCCGAGGCAACATACCTGAAACGTCTTTGTGGCCCTTTTGAAAGAAAGGTTGAGTATGGCTGGTCTAGAGCTTTGAAACATCTTATGCCAAGCACGCTGTATATGTCATATTATACTGTAAATTATACTACTTCTTGCTATAAATTTACTATTGATACATTTTGCTGTTTCTTACAAAACTCTTGGGTCTACAGAGACAATTTTGGGCTCAAATGGATGTAAATTTAATTAATTTCAACTCGTAGAGCAATGTTTTATTAAAAAACTACTCCTTCAGTTATACAATTGACAGTTACTGAAAGAAGCGCGA
>CAWUEQ010000112.1:0-14649 GCA_963921185.1 Dasysyrphus tricinctus | reverse complement strand
ATGATTGTTTTTTAGGGACTAGTACTTTCTTTTTAAGCACACATTTATGTAAAGGCAAGTCACTTTATACACATTTAGTTACTTTTAAGATGGCCAGGATAAATACATTATATGTACATAGGAAATTACATGATAAAAAGTATATCTCTCTTGGTGAGTGGGTAACTCCCTAAGCATTAAAATTCCTAAGGGAAAGACGACAGGGGAGAGACTTTTTAGTGATAAATTTAAAAATTTTAACTCGATAAGTTAATATTGGGTTAATATTATCTTACACCTCAACTAACCTAAAGTATTGTTGAATTGAGGCAGAAATTCGAAAACAAATATGTGCTCAGCCAAGTTCGCAGCACTACACCCTTTCTACAGGAACAAACTCAGGCGACTTTCAACCCCCCTCTAACTTCACTATCAATAAAATCAGAAGCTTAAAATTTGCAGTTTTTGTTGAACTGATCAAACACAGGTGGCTCACCAAATTTTAGCTCTTTAGCATTTGTAATTCCCGAGACATATGACTTCAAAAATCGCAAAAAGTGAACCTGACTGACTCACTGACAGATCATCAAAACTATGGAGCACTTTCCGACATCGTAGAAACTTGAAATTTCGCACAACCGTAGACCTTGTGGTGCATACAAAGGAAAAAATAGAAAATCTGTAATTTTTTACTAAGGGGAGTGGCATACACCCACTTGCTAAAAAAATTGCTGCATGACGATGAAGAGTGGTAGAGCGGTAGGGATTGACGGGCATACAATGATAAAAGTCAGAAATTTATAATGTCCAGCTCAAGGGGCGCGGCGGCGGCGTGGCATCTAACCACTTTTTAAAAATCGTTATCAATTATATAATACACTTCCGATTGTTGTTGAAAATTGTGAGAACGGTATGACTTGAAGAGCATGCAAAGAAAAAATAAAAATTGAGATTTTCCATTCAAGGGGCGTAGTATCCACCCACTTTCTCAGAATTGCTCTTTTTTATATGGAGCACTTTCAGTTGTAGAAGAATTATTAAACTCTGTAGAGAGGTAGGGCTTGATTTTCACCTGACAAAATAATATCTTTGAAAAAGGGATGAAATCACAAAAAAAAAACATAAATGTTAAAAAAAAAGCCAAGTTCTTATTATGAACAAAAATCCTGTACGGAAAAAGTCAGCCAAAAAAAGTAATGAGATCTGAAGGTAGAGGAATTCCACCAAAAATAGTTGCCATTATTAAAGAGTCCTACAACAACGCAAGGTGTTTTGTTTTGCACAATGGGCAGCTATCCGACTCCTTTGTAGTGCAACAGGGTGTGAGACAAGGGGATGTTCTATCGCCAATTCTCTTCCTGCTGGCGATGGACGACGTATTGACGGCCAGTGTAGGTACAGCAGAGCGACAGGGCATTCAATGGAGACCGTTCGAAAGGCTCAGTCATTTAGACTATGCCGATGACATATGTCTACTGGCAAATAACATCAGTGGGCTGAACGGGATGTGCCAAACACTGCAAGTGAAGGGAGAGTCGAGTGGTCTAAGAATAAACAGCAAAAAGACAAAAATAATGCTCACAGGCCGCTCCACACAGCAGCGTATTATTCTACAGGAGACGCCAGTTGAAGTAGTGGAACAGTTCAACTACCTTGGCAGTATTGTCTCTGCAAACGGTGGTACGGATCTGGACGTTAAAAGTAGAATAAATAAAGCTCGTGCTGCCTTCGGTACTCTGTCCCCAATCTGGAAATCAAGTCAAATCTCCTTACGCACTAAGTTGAGATTCTTCGAATCCAATGTCAAATCCGTGCTGTTATATGCTTGTGAAACCTGGAAAGTCACGTCTATCATTTCGAAGAAATTGCAGGCTTTTGTGAATCGCTGTCTTCGCCACATCCTAAAGATTCGCTGGCCACAAATAATATCAAATGAGGAATTGTGGCGCAGGACAAGTCAAGAGCGGCTGGACGTCGACATAAGAAAGCGTAAATGGCGTTGGATTGGTCACACACTGAGGAAACCAAACAATGAAATTGCAAAGCAGTCCTTTGAATGGAATCCTCAGGGTGCACGGCGGGTTGGAAGACCAAGAACAACATGGAAATCAACTGTCTTAGCGGAAGCAGAATCCCAGAGAAAGACGTGGCCACAGCTAAAGTACCTTGCAGCAGACCGTGAAGGATGGAGACGTTTTGTTGACGCCCTATGCCCCAGCCGGGGTTACAGGACACGATGATGATGAAGCTCATCAAATATCTTAAAAAGAGTAATATCGAAACATTTCCAAGTTATGGCTGAAATTTGGTATTTAATGATTATTGATACAAATTAGGTGGAGTTACTTGGCAAGTTTCTTAATTATGTACGCATTTAATCACAAATTTCGTTAACCCAATATTTAGGCGACAAAGTATGTAGTCAAATAATAAATTCTGAGCATTGTAAAGGCTTCTATCTTAATCTTTCTCTTTTTGCACATTTAAAGCTCCTCTCAAATCCGTCTTGTCAGTGAAATGTTCCTTCCAAATAAAAATAACCCAAAAGAAAAATACATGATACTCTTAGCGAGTTAAATCAAGACACACATACATACATACATATGCAGTACGTTCCAAAAATATAACATTATTCTTTTCCATTTTTGAGTCTGAGAACTTAAACTTTTACCAAAAATTTACTGATAAATGTTGACTATCCAATGGAACTGAAAAAAAAGTTTGATTTCGGTTAGCAAAAAAAAAAAACACTCATACGCCCCAGTGTCTGTATAGCTATTATAATTATAATTGAAATTAAAAACCATTTTATATTACGAGTAATTCAATTAATGTCACACTATAAATCAACAATATGCTATGATTATTGTTAATACAATATAACAACAAAAAGATGAATAATGAATGAATCGCACAAAGCAAAACCCATCAAGATTAAATTTAAAGATTAGTCACGATGACATTATTTATTCTTCATCCCTTCCATTTAAAAATACGTGATAGATTTGGATTTTCAAAGGATTCCTCTTTCTATTGTTTTTTGCGATTGAGGACAAATTTTAAAGAACATAGAACGGAGAATACCAAACACCGCTTCGACCCCTCATCCTTGATAAAACATCATTTCTATCATCCTTCAAAATTGAACAATCATCTGCTAGGAATGTTTCCATTCCATTAACTTCGCTACAAATTTTTTGAAGCGTGAAATGGCCTTCTACTCGAGCTGTAGTACACACACACACAAAAAAAAAAAAAAAATATATATAAGATTAATGCTAATCATTCCATCAGGATTATCCACCAGATGTGGACCCAGAAAGCCATCTCTATCCATTTCCAAAGAAATCACACTATCCGTGTGATAGCTGATAGCATTGTGAATCAACTTATTAATCTCATCACTATAGCTGGAATGTCCTGTAATTTATCCTCAACGCAACTACAAAAGAAGAGGAAAAACAAAGAAGAGATGATTGAAAAAAGTAGCTGCCTGCAAAACAAAATTATCACACTTGCAGGCTTTTATAGGAATAATGAGAAGAAGACAAAAACTATATTCGTATGGAAGGACACAAAAGGGTATCTATACATACAAACAACCTCACAACCAACTAGCGTTACACTTGAGTCACCAATATATAAGGATGGAATCCCATGTGTGCTGCCATTCATCAGTCCCTGGGTTATCTTCCGAGTGAGATAGCCCGGAACAACAAGGTTGGCATTGGTGGGCTCAGCCGGCTTTGCCAAATAGCCAGTAATATTTATTCTTGCTCATTTTTTTTTGTTTTCAATTGAGACACACACGTCAAGGATGAGTAAACAAAAAGTAAGAATCAGAATAATCAGGCAAAGTCACTCATCCACAAGCTGAATATTTTCATATCCCAGCAAGTCCACCTGATCCTGATGTGACAAAATGATTAAGTAACTTCCGACTCGTTTTTGATTTCTTGGACTCTTTTTTACGAAGAGTATTCGGCAGAAATGAATATCGGATACGAATAGTAAATGCTTTTTGGATGAATGGATTTGTTTTCGTCTTGCAGATTGACAAGTTTAATTAAATCAATGATCAGAAACCAGAACTGTGCACCCTCTTGGTGTAGGTATGTTATTGAGGCATATCACGATATTAATTTTTTGTTCACAGAAGACCCTTGAATTATGTCAAAAATCCTTCCCTCACAGTAAAATGTATGCTGAATAGATGAATTCTGACAATAAACCAATCACATTAGTATTAAATACTACCTACTCGTATACTTTGTCCTTACGAGAGACTAGTGGAGCTACCGGAAATAACTGTCTGTTAATATGGACAATGGACATATTCATATTGCCTTCTATATAATTACATATATAAAGGGGACTTTTAAACTAACTTTAATTTGGTCAAGGTAAAATATTATGTATGTTGGTCATGTATTATTGTCCATTATGTTTTTTCTGCAATCTATTTCAAATTAAAAAAAAACATAAAATTAACATTATTTAATTTAGGCCTTTAGCAGACCAAAACCTATTTTCATTGACGTGTCAAAGACGATTCTCCTAAGCCTACGCATCAGCACATACATAACTCTATTCGGAAAATCAAATGGAGTCCTCGCCATCGGATTGAGTACGAAAAACTATTTCATAATAAGTCCAATAGGTATTCGAATGACTTAAGTTGTTTACAAAAAAAAAAAGGAAATAATCCAGTCCCTGGTATTGAGAAAAATAATCGCTTCTCATAAGTTAAACTTGAATGCAAAACAACTATTTTTTCCAAGCTATATTTCTTTGAAAACTTGTTTTTTAAATCCTTGTCTTCTGGAAATTTGTCCTTTCGTAACTTTTTTTCGAGACTTTATTTTCCGGAATTTCGTCTCTTTAAAATCTTATTTTTCGAGCCCTGGGCGATTCCCCTTGGAAGCGTTTTCGTGCAAGAAATTAACTTAAAGCAACTTTTGAGATTTCTTAGCTACAAAATACTTACAGTGAAAGAACGGCGAATTCTTTCTTTATTAATATTCTAAGAGCGGGCTGCAAATTTTTGGTTTGAGTGCATAACCAAAAAATTAGTATGAGGGTCTGTAGGTGCATGCAACTTGACATCAAATAAAAAAGTCTGGCAGGATTTTTTTATTTTTTGGCGCCCGTAATAGAGACGAGAGGTTCAAAATATTGTTTTTCAGACTATTTTGTTAGGGGCACATGCACTTCAATTCACTTATTAATGGGAAATGATGCTCTGCCATTTCTTTAAGTCCACCGACTTTCCTTACGAGGTTTTGACAGAAAGTCGAAATAGTAAGAAATAATAATCAACTTTTTTACCAAAAAGAAGATTGTACTTAAGCACAGAAGTGAAAAACTTAATCAAAATCGTAAATTTGGCATGAAAAACTGTTTTTAAATTAACTTAAACAATTTATTTAGGTAATATTTTGAGGAGACAAAAGAGAATGTCATCTGTATTCTTGATCAAATGTGTGATTGCGATAGATTGAATGTGATCTAAAGGAAATTAAAATCGTTGGTCGTTAGAGCGATTTAAAAAAAAATGTATTAAGACAAAATTTTGGTATGCAAATCTTAAGTATATATTAATATATGTATATTAATGTGTATATAAAAGTGAGATTTAAGAAAATATGTCAAACCGTTTTCAAGATATCGAATCTTCAAAAAAAAAAATGAAATTTCTTTTAGAAAATTCAGGAGAAAAATAACATCAACGTTTTTCATCAGTTTTATGGAAGGTTTCATTATTTTTTCAAAAAATAAATTTTTTTTCACAAATATTAATGGCGTGGTTCAGCAATTTTAACTCATCGACTTTGGCGACTTAACTGAAGTTTAATAATGAATATTCAACCCTTTAATTGGCTACTATAACATATTTTAGTCTTGAGCCATCTTTGAACTTCAGTGAATCATCCGAAATCAGCAAGTTAAAATTCCTGAACCATGGATCAAAGCTTGAATCGCGTTTGTACAACTGGCCCTAAAAATATTTAAAAAGTCTTACAAATCCTACCGAGTTTCAAAAAAATCGAAATTCATATCTACTTTTCAAATATTTTTCTTTTAATCAAAAAAATGTCAATACCAATACACTCTAGCTAATAATACATACATATCTGTGGTGTTTGGAAGAAACATGATAATCCATTTTTGCGTCTATACGTCCACTTTACATCAAGCTACCGCCTAAATGAGTGAACCGATTTTCTTCAAATCTATATATGAAGGGACCAGGGGAAAAACGGCTTAAGTCCGAGAAAAACGAAGTTGTAAATGCATTACTAAAATAATGGCTACTTAAAAAAAAAAAAAAAAAAAATTAACAATTTTTTTTCAGCACGAAGTACGCAAACATATGGGCAATTCCATGGTAACTCATGTTACATTTGGGAGAGTTTTACGTTCTTTTTTATTAAAATTTCAATACTTATATGAATATAAATTAAACAAAATTTAAACGCTATACATGGTAATGATTTCGACTGCTAGGAAAAAATAAAATTTTTGGGAAAAATAAATTACTTCTTAGTAAAAGTACTAAAACATGTTGGTTACTCACGTTACCATATTCAATTATTGAAAATATTTTATATAAATTTAATAAAATACATGGTAACTCACGTTACAAAAAGTCGGTAACTCACGTTATTTCAAGTTTTTAACTTAAAAATTTAGGGCTTTGCCTTTTATAATTTCATTTTATTTTCAGCCGTATGTTTGTTACGTGAAGGATATTTTGTATTTCTAATTTCAAACCTAGCGAACAATAGACAGGGAGTGAGATAAATTTTCCATTTTTCTATCTTCATGTCCACTTTTTCATGGAATTACCCATATATTGATTTCAACATCTTGAATTTTTTGCATCATAAGGCCTGGTTCACACAAGATTGTACTGCACGATTTTTTGCAGTATAAATCTGTGCGAATGAGCAGTGGCGTATATATTTTACATAGAGCCCTTCACACGACGTTTGTACGGCCAGAAAACGTACTCAGCTAAGTACGTTTATCGAAAACTCAACGGACTTTAAAAAAAAAAACGAATGAACTGTGACGTACCGTTCCAGTGGCGTATAGTCTTATAAAGTCTCGTTCACACGGTTTAAATCCACGTTGGGTATTTGTTCGTTGGCATCGAATGAGCTTCAGTGGAGAGAAAAGCCGATGTACAAAAAAAAAAATTAATCGACCGATATGGTAAGTTTAAAAAAATTATAACTCCGATGACACTCATTGGATCTTTTAGGTTAAGGTCTTAAAATTAAAAAAAAGAGGAATGAGGCAATGAATATGCGTTTTAGTTTTTCAAAATTATTAAAATTTTCATCAACATTTGAATTTAGAATAAAATAAAAGGAATTGAATTGGGCCTTATTCACCCCATTATTATGAACATTTTTGCCCCTCCTCAATGATTTCTTACACAATATAGCCCGTAATGTCAGCTTTCTTTAAATACCTTAACCTTGAAGATCCAATCAGTAGAACGGGAGCTACATTTTTTAAAGTCATCCAGAAAAATTTAAATAAAAAAAATCCTGGTGGATGGTCGTGGACAATGGTCCAAGCAGGTAATTTCAATGCAATTGTTTTGATTGTTCGATCAATTTAAAATCAAGATTGTGCCGCTTATATACCACTTAGGATAATGAATGAGTTATCAAAATAACCGTAATTATATTTATATGTGATATTTAAAAACAACAAGAAAATTAATCAATGTACTTAAGAGATATGATTTCATATGTGATAGCGCTCAAATATTGCCGTAATCTCCGTCCAACGGTATTCTAGGAGTCTTATTTTCTTAATTCATTTTTAAATCAATAATTTCTATCATCTGTCCAAATTTCGGCTTTCTAGCCCTTGTCCTTAAAAGGATAAAAATAAAATACTTCACAAATTCAAACTTTTCCATTCATTTTCATTATACTGCAGCTTTTCAATTTTTAAACGAATAAATATAAATATCGTGTGAACACCCGATATTTGTTCGGAAAAACCCAAATGCGACAAAAAACGTAAGGTACAATCTCGTGTGAACCAGGCCTAAGCTGACATGAGTCAAAAGGACCTTCGACGTTTTAACCAAAATTTTGAATTTTTTTATTGGAAATTTTCTTCTGAAAGAACCGGATATGATAATTGGAAACGGTTTTTTGGTTTTTATGCAGACACCTCTAGATTTTCAAAATATAGTTTGAAAGTAAAATAATTTTCACAAGCGTGACATTGGACCGTTTTTGCAATTCAATTTGTTAGACAGGGCTTTGACCGGATGTAGTTAGAATATCTAATTTTTGTTTGTTTTAATTATTTACCTGACGTGTCGTTAGGTCTATTCACAAGTTTTACTTTTTTTTAATATCGTTTTGTTTAATTTTCGGAGCAAAAAAGATACTTTCGGAAAAAAGTTTTTTTGAAAAGTGTACTATTTTCCGAGTTTTCAAAATCCTATGTGAAGAGAGCTATACTACATCAGATAGTACTCATACAAATCTATAAGATGTCATCATTAGTTTATTTTTTTCAAAAAGTGGACTTGTGCCATTTTTCCCCTGGACCCTTAATATAATATATTCAACATATAATGTATTTGTATACAGGGTGTCCCGCACCTGAGTGGAAGTATCTTAGAGTGTGGTTCCTGGGTATATTCTAAGAAAAAAATTGTAGAGGGGGGAAGTTGTATCTCCCCTCCCTGAGACGGGGGGCAGTTTCGGAAAAATTGACTTAAAATTCCAAAAAAAAACATTTAAAATTAACGAAAACACATCTAATAATGTGCTATAATTTTTTTTAAAGCTTATACTCCATTCTTGCATTGGTTTTCTAAATCAAGTTGTTTAACCGAAATGTTTTTGAGAAATTAAATTTCAAAGTCAAAGGACAATCGGCAAAAATGTATGGAAGGTGGTCTAGGAACCAATAACAACGAGACGTATGTCGTTGGAAAGGTATTTTTATGCGCTACAATAGTCACTATGGCGGCTCATTTCAAATAACTGTGTGAAAAAAGTTATTCGTTAACCAACGTTTTGTTTTAGTACCATTAAGTGTGGAAAAAATGTATACAGACTGGTCTTACCAGTACTAATAAGATGCATGTCGTTGAAAAGGTATTTTTATGAACAATAATAGTTACCATAACAACTTATTTAAAATCACTGTGTGGAAATAGTAATTCGCTGTTTTAGGGAATTTTAGCATAGATAAAATGTATGGAGCATGGGTAACAATTAGCGAATAACTTTTTTCACACAGTGATTTGAGTTAAGCTGCTGTATTGACTATTGTAGTACATAAAATTTCCTTTCCAACAACATACGTCCCGTTGTTATTGGTTGAACTTGCCATCACCCTTTTTGCCCATACTAAAAGAAAATACATTTTTTCACACTAAAATGAACCACAATATTTCATTAGTTAACGAATAACTTTTTTCACACAGTGATTTGAACTGAACTAATATGAAAGATATTGTAGGTAATGGAAATACCTTTCCAATGACATATATTATCGTTATTGGTTGGACCAGTTTTCATCAATTTTCACCATACTAAATATACTTTATTCATACTAGAATGCACCAGAGCACTATCCTATTCAGCGAATAACTTTTTTCACACAGTGATTTGAAGTAAGCCCCCATAGTAACTATTGTAGTACATAAAAATACCTTTCCTACGACATATGTCTCGTTCTTATTGGTCTTGTAGACCGTTTTGTCCTATTCTCCTTTGTTTAAAAAAATTGTGATTCCTTTTTTCTTAAGTCGATATTTTTCAAAATTTTACGTAATTATGTGCTATTTTTATGTTCAATATTCATTGCGCTCATTTATTTTTAGTCCATTACCGAAAACCAAATGTAAAAATCTATCTTAGTTTTTGAGAAATTAAGAAAAAACGAAAGGTATTTTTTGGGAAAAGTACCTTTTGTTTTTTCTTAATTTCTCAAAAACTAAGAAAGATTTTTACATTTAGTTTTTGGTAATGGATTACAAAATAATGAGGGCAATGAATATTGAACACAAAAATAGCACCTAATTACGTAAAATTTTGAAAAATATCAACTTAAGAAAAAAAAAAAATCACAATTTTTTTAACAAATTTGACTTTGGAATTTAATTTCTCAAAAACTATTCGCTTAAACAACTTGATTTAAGAACCAAATGCAAGAATGGAGTATTACATTGCAAAAAAAATGTAGCACATTATTAGATGTGTTTTCGTTGATTTTTAATGGTTTTTTTTGGCATTTCATGTCAATTTTTCAGAAACTGCCCCCCCTGCCTCAGGGAGGGGAGATACAACTTTCCCCCCATACAATTTTTTTTTCTTAGAATATACCCAGGAACCACCTCCTAAGATACTTCCACTCAGGTGCGGGACACCCTGTATAAAACACAAAAAATGTTTCTATGTATGGCCGTTATAGACTTTGGAACCATCCAACCGATTTGCCCCAAAGCGGTTTCATAAGAAAGGCAATAACGAGAAGATGGTTTGAGACCATTATAACAATGCATTAGGCACATTCGGTCCATTCATGAAGTCGATTTTTAAACTTTTTTATACAAAAATACTGTCAACACAAAAAAATTTATCTGTAATTCTCATGATTTGTCAAAAAATCAAATTAGAAAATTTATTAAGAACCTTATACATATGTACATATGTACATATGTATGTATGTATGTATGTAAAAAGTAAAACAATATTTGTTTTCGTGAAAGGAGAATGAGCAAAAACTTTTAGAGCCCAAGAAAGTTGGCATTTACAAAACCCGTTTTCTTCAATTACGATATTTTTGTTGCCGTTTTAATACATTGAGTTTTTCCTCATTTTGAATTCCCTCCACCTCACAAACCTCACAAGGAATACCTCACAAGAGATTTTCACTTGTGCCTCTTCACAAGGCCAGAATAAGACTGTTAATCAGTATCGGCATAATAACTGGTTATATTTATACGGTCACTCCCAAAAGTATTCGGAATCAATCTATATCAAATCTATATAATGAGTCTTGCTCTGTTGAAATTATAAAACAAGTAACGGCAGGTAGAATCTTGCGCTATTAATGTTTTTTGTTTCCTATATTAAAATGAGCATTTAACAAGATGAAACAAAGAGGAATGTAGATAACAGAAAAACAACAATAACAGAACAAAGAATAAAAACAGAAAAAAAACTCATGCTTAAAAAAACAAACTTTTTTATTCCGAATAGTTTTGTGAGTGACTGTATATCGTTTTTAAGAAAACCAAAAATCAAAGTATGTATTTGGGAGAGGTAGAAACCATTGACATTAATTTTTCGAAAAAAAAGTAAAACTTATCGAACGGTTTATTAAAATATACAAACACTCACCAAATTATTCGCAATTAAAAAGTTTTTTTAAGTATGAGTTTTTTTTTGTCTGCTGTTGTTTTTTTTCTGTTATCTACATTTCTCTTTGTTGTTTAAAAAAAAAAACAATCAACATGACATTACGATAGTAGAGAACACGAAAAAAGTGTGTGGCACAATTCTGTTTGTTTGTATTTGGATCTAAGCCAATGATGCGATTTTCTTCAATTTTGAACTTAAGGTTTTTTTATAACTTTCCAGAGGGGAAACTAAAAATTTAAGCTCCAAATAACGGTACTTGCCACACAACCGTTAAGGAAAAGCTTATTTATCTCAAAAATGGCTCCAGCTATTTTGATAAAAAAAATCAGAGTGTACATTTTGGTAGAAAACAAGATAACCAAGACCTGTTATTAACGGTACCTGCCATGTACCCGTTTTTTTAATTTTGGTTTTCTCATTAACAAATTTCAATCAAAATTTTTTCGAATAGCTTCTTTAAAATGTCAAAAATATTGCATATCAAAATTTTGAACAAAAAAATTTATTTTGGATTTTTTAAAAAAATATTAAAATTTTGTTTTTTAAATTCAATATTTCAAAAACAGATTGCTGAAATTCTGAAACTAGATTTTAAATGTGTTTTAATATTTTCTAAAAATGTTCATTCCAATCTTTTTTTTTAATGTTACTAAAATTTTATATATATAAGAAATTATTTTTTATGAAAACCGCTCCATCGATTTTTAATTTTTTCTTGCATATATTCTTATCTTTTCAAGTAACCCCGAGGCCACACGAGCAAGTACTTGCAAGCAAGTTGCAAAACATACCCATTTGCTTACTAACACAAACAAACCTAAGCAACTTGCTTATCAACTGGCATGCAAGTTTTGAAGCCAGCAGTGAAGCAAGTTGAGAAGCAAGTTGAGAAGCAAGTTGGGAGACAGGCAAGTGGAATGCAAGTGGAAAGCAAGTGGGAGGCAAGTGGAATGCAAATTATGAATTTGACAGGCAGTGTATGTAGCCAACTTGCTTGCAAGTACTTGCTCGTGTGGCCTCAGGGTAATGAAATGGCATACTTGGGTTTGAGCGCTAAGCTATTTTACTAGTTGTTTAACGATTTGAATGCTTTCTTATACTTTTTTATATTTTTAATATATTTTTTCTATTACTACTAGCTTATTTTAAAAGATCTTAAGTTCCAAGTAACTTGAACATAAGAGCAAGTACGTGCGATCCAGTCGTGCGTTTTATTTCATAATCTCAACAGAGCAAGAGCAATCATTAGATTTGATTTCTAATGACAGTATTTATATATTTTATTTATTTTCCAAAAAAAAATTATGTATCTATACCAACGTATTTTTTGTTTCTAAAAAAATTTGAAGTAGTCAGGCAGTAAGAATTTCTTGTCTATCGCAAATAAAATTACGCATACGCCACAGTGTCCGATTTTAAATATCTATAGAAATGAAATAAGAACGTTTGAGCATAAAATAGAAATGCATGGTGATTACTTTGAAAACAGTTTCCTTTTTCTCATACATACATAAATAGTACTACATATCATCATACCTTTCCATATTTTCCATAAAAGTGCCAATGTTCGAACCCTCAGTTCAAGGATTCTTCACTATAACCAAATCCAACTCAAATGTGACCCGGCAAAAACTATTAAGCCGAATAGTGTGTGTGCTGGATATGTCTCCAAAGGGCTATCATAAAACCGCTGAAAGGATATGTATTATTTCACTTGAAACCCAAATCGTTTTTTATGGACATTTCAACAGGATGATCTAAAAAAAAAATTCAAAGAGCCGATACTACACCACAGAGAATGCAGTGTCACACATATTCGTATACTCTACAAATCCTGCCTACCTTTGTGAATTTTTCTTCTTCCATACGATGGCGATGTTGAGTTTTCTTCTTGTTTTTTTTTTTATTATTACCTCCCCTTAACGTAAATCAAGCTTTTACTGCTGACTTAATCGTTTCACAATCGTTAAATCAAGTTCCTTTTTTTATTATTTTGCACGTCCATAAAAACGGACCGTGTATAGGAGATCCATGTTCCTCTAGATTTTTCCATCGCCATAAAGGAATACTGAAAGGAAAACCCATGAAAAACCTGTTGTATGTAGGCTATAGAACATGTGTGATACTGTGGTTTATATGTATGTGGTAGTAGGATAAATGTGCGAGGAACTTTCAACTAGGTGGAAACAAAACTGCACTTAAAAATTTACATCGAAAAATATAGCAACATATTTCCAACCAAATGTGGTTTGCCAGAGTTGCCCCTTCGTAAAAGGATAATAAAAAAAATATCAAATACTAAAAAAGCATATCCCTTTTTTTAACTGCAGACAAGTGTCCCTTCAGAAAAATATCCTGCCACCCAGTGCAGTGAGCAAACAAAAAAACACACATTGTGTACTTTAATGATGGGGGATGGGGGAAAAAGGAATACCTTTACCTCCTTGTCGTCCTTTCTATTTACTTTTTATTTTTGTTATGCTATCCTTTATGTCAGTCTGTGTAAGACTTTTGAAAATGCAAAGTGCAGTAATAAATGTGAGTAACGAGTGTGTAAAGCGTCGTTGATGCATTAAAAGGCAACATCCTTGTGCAAAATATCCACACACACACACATAATGTTCATCTCGTTGCCATCATCCCCCATCACATAGAATCTTACACATATAGGATGTGCTTGAGAGAAAAAATATTAGCAACTTTTTTCTATTCTTTTTGAATCTGTCTAGTCCTACACGATTGGCGTCGCCATTGAAAATGGAAAAGATGTAGGTATAGTCTTAAAGCCGGGACAAAAAAAAAAACTTGAAGTGGAACGACCGAGACAGATTGTGGTTTGTTTTTTGTTCCTAAATGGCCATTTGTCACTTTGGTGCAACAAAATGAATTGTTGCACTTTTTAATGTGCTTTTTATTTACCTACTCAAGAAAAGGATTCTATTTTGATATTACTCTTTAACAATAGAGCTTTATGCATGAAGAGTCGTTTAAGAAAATGGTAGGTAAATACAGAAAATTTCTTTTTTAAAGTGTTAATTTTTTTGGAAATTGATAAAGTACAGGGATCTAAAGTTGGTTGTTGATATAAGATCCTTTTTAGGAAGCAGAGAGTACATGTTGTGTGAATGAGTTTTTATAAAATCAATAGCAACATTTAAGGGCAGTGTCATAGTTTTACACTTGAAGAGTTTTGAAAATATTTGTTTCTAGTAAAGAGATATTTTGTATTCACCTAAAATCATTTTTAAAACATTCG
>CAWUEQ010000111.1:25000-31318 GCA_963921185.1 Dasysyrphus tricinctus | reverse complement strand
TCGTATTAATACCAACTCTATATACACGGCCAAGTGTAGAAGATTCAGCATCACAGTCCGTAACATAGTTATCTGACTAGTTGTTTCGTTATAATTCCGTCTATTTCAGTTTTTGATCATTATTTTTTGATGGAAAGATTATGCATTTCTCAAAGGTTTTTCAATAATAACTTATAAAGAGAACTTTTTTGTAGTACTCTTTTAATCATTTTATAAGTATTATATACCTTTCGCAAATACATATTAATGCTATTTTCAAATTTCTAATAATTTCTTTTACTTCTTTGAAGTAATTTTATATATTTTAATACAAAAATATATTTTTCGGACAATCGGGCAACTACCGTCAATTTCATTAATTTCAGAGCAATCTGGTAATAATAAACCCAAAAGAGTTTTATATTACGCAGATTATTGTTTTGACCACTTAGCCTGATGCGACTAAGAGAAGCAACACCAAACGGATTGATGCACCCTCGCAGTTCTATACATCTCGCGTTAATTTCACTAGTCTCCTAGCAAAGCGGGCCACAGCATTCAATGAACACCATACCACCCGTACAGAATCCAAGAACGTCTTGGATCCATATAAGGGATTTTAAACCACGGCAACTTAAGAATATATTTCAACCGAACAAACAAAAAATTCAGGATAGTGTTCAAGAGATCATCAAAAATTTTTTCAAGTTCTTAGATCAAATCACCCAAAATAATTCTTTGGACTTAGAAATTTTTTCTTTATTTTTTCATATAAATTTTTCCATATAATATTTCATTTCATCACAGACTTAGAATAATTTTCGATCATTTTGGACTTAGAAAAATTTTTTAAATTTTTCTTTACAAAATTTTATATGCTACCGTCAATTCCTCTTATTACAGACTCTTCAATATAAAGTATTATTTGCAACTTTATTTTTTCTTTACTCAACAGGCTTAAAAACAAATTTCTGGCACATTGACTTGAAAATCACAGACTAAAAATTTTTTCAAAAAAATTTCTTGACAAAACTTTATTTGCTACTGATTCTTGCTTCTAATTTCAGATTTGGAAAAATTTTTTAAAAAAATTTTTCATCCAAAATATCATTTGCTACTGATTTCTCTTTATTCATACACTCACCAGACTTAGAATAATGTTCGGGCATTTTAGGACTTAGAAAAATTTTTTAAAAATTTTTCTTTATATAAATTTTATTTTCTACCGTCAAATTCCTCTAATTTCAGACTTGGAAAAAAATTTTAAAAAATTTTTATCCAAAGTATTACTTGCAACTTTACATTTCTTTACTCAACAGGCTCTTAGAATAACTTTCTGGTACTTTGACCTGAAAATTTTTCTATAAAAAAATTTTTTAAATTTTTTTTCTTTTTTAAATTTTATTTGCTACTAATTCTTGCTTCTAATTTCAGATTTGGAAAAATTGCTAAAAAAGATTTTTCATCCAAAATTTTATTTGCTACTTTGTTTGTCTTTACTCAACAGGCTATGGATATTTTTCTGGCACATTGACCTGAAAAATTTTGTAGGAAAATTTTTTTAAAATTTTGTCCTTTTCCCATCTTAATTAAATATCAGTTCTGCTTCTAATTTCATTTTTGAAAAAAATTTTAAAAAAAATTTTTCATATGAAATCTCATTTACCAAGGTCGAAGTAATTTTTCCAAATTTTCACGACTTAATTTGGTTTTTGAGCTTTTTGGACCATGAAAAAATTTTTTGGATTTTTCCAATTGGTTACCCTAGCTCGACAACAAGTCCTTAGACATGTTTTCATCATTTGCTCCACTCACCCAATCAGTCCTCGCACGCGCGAACGAATCACGCATACCATATATAAGGGATTTTAGACGACGTCCACCTAAGCATTTAATTCGACCAAAATAATATTGAGACTGGGATAGTCTATTTAGACATGTGAAAATTTTTCATTTATTTTTCGATAAAAATGGTTTTGATATTTTTCTTTTTTGTTTCAAAGAGAATTAATCAATTTGAGATGATAAAATTTTTTGACAAATTTTTGCGATTTGCCTTAAAATTTTATTTTGGGACTTAGAAAAATTTCGCTTTTATTCTCATATGTATATGAGAACAATTTTCAACCATTTCTTTCTTTTATTTTCAGGCTTTAAAAATTTTTAAAAATTTTGTTCATATCAAATATGATTTCCTACCGTTTTATTGCTCTAATCACAGACTTTGAAATTTTTTAAAAAAAATTTTTCATACAAAATATTATTTGCTACTTATTTCTCTTTATTCATACACTCACCAGACTTAGAATAATGTTCGGGCATTTTAGGACTTAGAAAAATTTTTTAAAAATTTTTCTTTATATAAATTTTATTTTCTACCGTCAAATTCCTCTAATTTCAGACTTGGAAAAAATTTTTTAAAAATTTTTATCGAAAGTATTACTTGCAACTTTACATTTCTTTACTCAACAGGCGCTTAGAATAACTTTCTGGTACTTTGACCTGAAAATTTTTCTATAAAAATTTTTTTTAAAATTTTTTTTCTTTTTTAAATTTTATTTGCTACTAATTCTTGCTTCTAATTTCAGATTTGGAAAAATTGCTAAAAAAAATTTTTCATCCAAAATATTATTTGCTACTGATTTCTCTTTATTCATACACTCACCAGACTTAGAATAATGTTCGGGCATTTTAGGACTTAGAAAAATTTTTTAAAAATTTTTCTTTATATAAATTTTATTTTCTACCGTCAAATTCCTCTAATTTCAGACTTGGAAAAAAATTTTTAAAAATTTTTATCCAAAGTATTACTTGCAACTTTACATTTCTTTACTCAACAGGCGCTTAGAATAACTTTCTGGTATATTGACCTGAAAATTTTTCTATAAAAATTTTTTTTTTAATTTTTTTTCTTTTTTAAATTTTATTTGCTACTAATTCTTGCTTCTAATTTCAGATTTGGAAAAATTGCTAAAAAAAATTTTTCATCCAAAATATTATTTGCTACTGATTTCTCTTTATTCATACACTCACCAGACTTAGAATAATGTTCGGGCATTTTAGGACTTAGAAAAATTTTTAAAAAATTTTTCTTTATATAAATTTTATTTTCTACCGTCAAATTCCTCTAATTTCAGACTTGGAAAAAAATTTTTAAAAATTTTTATCCAAAGTATTACTTGCAACTTTACATTTCTTTACTCAACAGGCTCTTAGAATAACTTTCTGGTACTTTGACCTGAAAATTTTTCTATAAAAAAATTTTTAAAATTTTTTTTCTTTTTTAAATTTTATTTGCTACTAATTCTTGCTTCTAATTTCAGATTTGGAAAAATTGCTAAAAAAGATTTTTCATCCAAAATTTTATTTGCTACTTTGTTTGTCTTTACTCAACAGGCTATGGATATTTTTCTGGCACATTGACCTGAAAAATTTTGTAGGAAAATTTTTTTAAAATTTTGTCCTTTTCCCATCTTAATTAAATATCAGTTCTGCTTCTAATTTCATTTTTGAAAAAAATTTAAAAAAAAATTTTTCATATGAAATCTCATTTACCAAGGTTGTAGTAATTTTTCCAAATTTTCACGACTTAATTTGGTTTTTGAGCTTTTTGGACCATGAAAAAATTTTTTGGATTTTTCCAATTGGTTACCCTAGCTCGACAACAAGTCCTTAGACATGTTTTCATCATTTGCTCCACTCACCCAATCAGTCCTCGCACGCGCGAACGAATCACGCATACCATATATAAGGGATTTTAGACGACGTCCACCTAAGCATTTAATTCGACCAAAATAATATTGAGACTGGGATAGTCTATTTAGACATGTGAAAATTTTTCATTTATTTTTCGATAAAAATGGTTTTGATATTTTTCTTTTTTGTTTCAAAGAGAATTAATCAATTTGAGATGATAAAATTTTTTGACAAATTTTTGCGATTTGCCTTAAAATTTTATTTTGGGACTTAGAAAAATTTCGCTTTTATTCTCATATGTATATGAGAACAATTTTCAACCATTTCTTTCTTTTATTTTCAGGCTTTAAAAATTTTTAAAAATTTTGTTCATATCAAATATGATTTCCTACCGTTTTATTGCTCTAATCACAGACTTTGAAATTTTTTAAAAAAAATTTTTCATACAAAATATTATTTGCTACTTATTTCTCTTTATTCACTCACCAGACTTAGAATAATGTTCGGGCATTTTAGGACTTAGAAAAATTTTTTAAAAATTTTTCTTTATATAAATTTTATTTTCTACCGTCAAATTCCTCTAATTTCAGACTTGGAAAAAATTTTTTAAAAATTTTTATCGAAAGTATTACTTGCAACTTTACATTTCTTTACTCAACAGGCGCTTAGAATAACTTTCTGGTACTTTGACCTGAAAATTTTTCTATAAAAATTTTTTTTAAAATTTTTTTTCTTTTTTAAATTTTATTTGCTACTAATTCTTGCTTCTAATTTCAGATTTGGAAAAATTGCTAAAAAAAATTTTTCATCCAAAATATTATTTGCTACTGATTTCTCTTTATTCATACACTCACCAGACTTAGAATAATGTTCGGGCATTTTAGGACTTAGAAAAATTTTTTAAAAATTTTTCTTTATATAAATTTTATTTTCTACCGTCAAATTCCTCTAATTTCAGACTTGGAAAAAAATTTTTAAAAATTTTTATCCAAAGTATTACTTGCAACTTTACATTTCTTTACTCAACAGGCGCTTAGAATAACTTTCTGGTATATTGACCTGAAAATTTTTCTATAAAAATTTTTTTTTTAATTTTTTTTCTTTTTTAAATTTTATTTGCTACTAATTCTTGCTTCTAATTTCAGATTTGGAAAAATTGCTAAAAAAAATTTTTCATCCAAAATATTATTTGCTACTGATTTCTCTTTATTCATACACTCACCAGACTTAGAATAATGTTCGGGCATTTTAGGACTTAGAAAAATTTTTAAAAAATTTTTCTTTATATAAATTTTATTTTCTACCGTCAAATTCCTCTAATTTCAGACTTGGAAAAAAATTTTTAAAAATTTTTATCCAAAGTATTACTTGCAACTTTACATTTCTTTACTCAACAGGCTCTTAGAATAACTTTCTGGTACTTTGACCTGAAAATTTTTCTATAAAAAAATTTTTAAAATTTTTTTTCTTTTTTAAATTTTATTTGCTACTAATTCTTGCTTCTAATTTCAGATTTGGAAAAATTGCTAAAAAAGATTTTTCATCCAAAATTTTATTTGCTACTTTGTTTGTCTTTACTCAACAGGCTATGAATATTTTTCTGGCACATTGACCTGAAAAATTTTGTAGGAAAATTTTTTTAAAATTTTGTCCTTTTCCCATCTTAATTAAATATCAGTTCTGCTTCTAATTTCATTTTTGAAAAAAATTTTAAAAAAAATTTTTCATATGAAATCTCATTTACCAAGGTTGTAGTAATTTTTCCAAATTTTCACGACTTAATTTGGTTTTTGAGCTTTTTGGACCATGAAAAATTTTTTTGGATTTTTCCAATTGGTTACCCTAGCTCGACAACAAGTCCTTAGACATGTTTTCATCATTTGCTCCACTCACCCAATCAGTCCTCGCACGCGCGAACGAATCACGCATACCATATATAAGGGATTTTAGACGACGTCCACCTAAGCATTTAATTCGACCAAAATAATATTGAGACTGGGATAGTCTATTTAGACATGTGAAAATTTTTCATTTATTTTTCGATAAAAATGGTTTTGATATTTTTCTTTTTTGAATTATATCCTTATTTACGACTGGTTCTTGTTGATTCCGGTTGCTTTTTTTTGCTTTCCAGTGAAAAAGGCAAACGTATATTTTCACCGACAACTCGAATTATTCCTAGGTCTTCTCCAATTTCGATAGCTTGTTGATAACCTTTGGTAAAATTGTTTATTTTAAAATTTTCATTTTTGCATTTAAACCGTAAGTCTTTCATAAGATTTTTCTCCGTTTCCTCAGATTTAGGCTTTTGGCTAAGGGTTTCCAAAATAAAAGGTAAAATAATAATAATAATAAGATAATATTATTTTACCTTTTATTTTGGAAACCCTTAGCCAAAAGCCTAAATATGAGGAAACTGAGAAAAATCTTATGAAAGACTTACGGCTTAAATGCAAAAATGAAAATTTGAAAATAAACAATTTTACCAAAGGTTATCAACAAGCTATCGAAATTGGAGAAGACCTAGGAATAATTCGAGTTGTCGGTGAAAATATACGTTTGCCTTTTTCACTGGGAGCAAAAAAAAGCTTTTATTCTCATATATATATGAGAACAATTTTCAACCATTTCTTTTCTTTTATT
>CAWUEQ010000111.1:7500-17500 GCA_963921185.1 Dasysyrphus tricinctus | reverse complement strand
TTGAGTTTTATAGCCTTTTTTAACATTTTATTATTTTTTTTTTAAAATAATATATGTTTTTTCATTTTGGGAGACCTGTGTGTTTTGAAACATATAGTTAATATATGTTTTGGGTAATTTTTTATTATTATTATTTTTATATCTACTTGTCTTTTTCTCCTTAGATATATAATAATAATTTTTATTACCTCGGCTGCTAAGGTTTTGTCACCTTTTCTTATTGTGTATCATGCTTTATGGATTTTCTTGTATTTTAACCTTGGCTGCAAAGGTTTTGTCAGTGGATTTCTGTTTCTCATATAAATTGCTTTGAAATTTTTATATAAAAAAAACCCAATACTTTATGCTGTATTTAAAACAACATAAAGCTGGGTTTTCTTATTTTTATAATTCTTTATATTTGTCATTTTTAAAATATTATATTTTTTATAATATTTTATTTTATTTGCTGTTATATTATTATTATTTTGGTCAGGGATTTCTGTTTCTCATATAAATTGCTTTGAAATTTTTATATAAAAAAAACCCAATACTTTATGCTGTATTTAAAACAACATAAAGCTGGGTTTTCTTATTTTTATAATTCTTTATATTTGTCATTTTTAAAATATTATATTTTTTATAATATTTTATTTTATTTGCTGTTATATTATTATGCATTTTAAAATTTTTGCATAAAAAAAGGCCCAAATACTTTATGCTGTATATTAACAACATAAAGCGGGCCTTTCCATTTAATATTTTTATAATTCCTTTTATTGTCAAGTTTTTTTTTAAATATTATATTTTTTATAATACTTTTTCTTTTGTTTACCTTATTTTTATTTTTTTTAAAAATAAAGTTTATTATTTGGAAAAATCACGTTAATGATCCTTCCGCAGGTTCACCTACGGAAACCTTGTTACGACTTTTACTTCCTCTAAACCATCAAGTTTGGTCAACTTCTGCGAAACAACCGTAACACGTTAGCGTCACAGTGATCACGTCCGGAGACCTCACTAAATAATTCAATCGGTAGTAGCGACGGGCGGTGTGTACAAAGGGCAGGGACGTAATCAATACGAGTTAATGACTCGCACTTACTGGGAATTCCAAGTTCATGTGAACAGTTTCAGTTCACAATCCCAAGCATGAAAGTGGTTCAGCGGTTTACCCGGACCTCTCGGTCTAGGAAATACACGTTGATACTTTCATTGTAGCGCGCGTGCAGCCCAGGACATCTAAGGGCATTCCAGACCTGTTATTGCTCAATCTCATTATTGCTAGACGCAATTTGTCCATTTAAGAAGCTAGTGTCCTTATAATGGGACAAACAAACAGGTACGGCTCCACTAACATAAACACATTCAAACACGATTATATTTTACTATATCCATGAATAAAGGCTATGAAAGCTTCAACACCATAATCCTGAAAGCATCTATTTAATATATTTGAGTCTCGTTCGTTATCGGAATTAACCAGACAAATCACTCCACGAACTAAGAACGGCCATGCACCACCACCCATAGATTCGAGAAAGAGCTATCAATCTGTCTTACACGCTTATGTTCGGACCTGGTAAGTTTTCCCGTGTTGAGTCAAATTAAGCCGCAGGCTCCACTCCTGGTGGTGCCCTTCCGTCAATTCCTTTAAGTTTCAGCTTTGCAACCATACTTCCCCCGGAGCCCAAAAGCTTTGGTTTCCCGGGAAGCGACTGAGAGAGCCATAGTAGTAGCTACACCCAATTGCTAGCTGGCATCGTTTATGGTTAGAACTAGGGCGGTATCTGATCGCCTTCGAACCTCTAACTTTCGTTCTTGATTAATGAAAACATCTTTGGCAAATGCTTTCGCTTAAGTTAGTCTTACGACGGTCCAAGAATTTCACCTCTCGCGTCGTAATACTAATGCCCCCAAACTGCTTCTATTAATCATTACCTCTTGATATAAAAACCAATGAAAGTATATCAGAGATCTTATTTCATTATTCCATGCAAAAAATATTCAGGCATTTGGAGCCTGCTTTAAGCACTCTAATTTGTTCAAAGTAATTGTACCGGCCCACAACAGCACTCGGTAAAGAGCACTGAAGCAGGTTTAAATAGGAGGTATATACAACAATACAAGTATCATTATATATTAGAACTCCACCGGTAATACGCTTGCATACATAAGGTAATGTACAAACCACTATTGTAGATGTACTACCCGTATGAAGCACAAATTCAACTACGAACGTTTTAACCGCAACAACTTTAATATACGCTATTGGAGCTGGAATTACCGCGGCTGCTGGCACCAGACTTGCCCTCCAATCGGTCCTTGTTAAAGGATTTAAAGTGTACTCATTCCAATTACAGGGCCTCGGATATGAGTCCTGTATTGTTATTTTTCGTCACTACCTCCCCGAACTGGGAGTGGGTAATTTACGCGCCTGCTGCCTTCCTTAGATGTGGTAGCCGTTTCTCAGGCTCCCTCTCCGGAATCGAACCCTGATTCCCCGTTACCCGTAGCAACCATGGTAGTCCTAAATACTACCATCAATAGTTGATAGGGCAGACATTTGAAAGATCTGTCGTCGGTACAAGACCATACGATCGGCAAATTATCTAGAGTTCAACCATTATAACGATTTCCTAAGATATCGCTTGGTTTTAGCCTAATAAAAGCACACGTTCCAAAAGGTCCGTGTTTATATTGCATGTATTAGCTCTAGAATTACCACAGTTATCCAAGTAACTGTTAACGATCTAATAAACCATAACTGATATAATGAGCCTTTTGCGGTTTCACTTTTATATCGTGTGTACTTAGACATGCATGGCTTAATCTTTGAGACAAGCATATAACTACTGGCAGGATCAACCAGAATAATGTTATTTTTATTTATTTGAAATTTTGAAAAATAACACCTTTCATCGTTTATAATGGATACACAAAAACCTTTAATTTATAACAAAACTTTTTCTCCCGTTGTTACCTGCAAAATAAGTTAGTTACTTCGTATTAATACCAACTCTATATACACGGCCAAGTGTAGAAGATTCAGCATCACAGTCCGTAACATAGTTATCTGACTAGTTGTTTCGTTATAATTCCGTCTATTTCAGTTTTTGATCATTATTTTTTGATGGAAAGATTATGCATTTCTCAAAGGTTTTTCAATAATAACTTATAAAGAGAACTTTTTTGTAGTACTCTTTTAATCATTTTATAAGTATTATATACCTTTCGCAAATACATATTAATGCTATTTTCAAATTTCTAATAATTTCTTTTACTTCTTTGAAGTAATTTTATATATTTTAATACAAAAATATATTTTTCGGACAATCGGGCAACTACCGTCAATTTCATTAATTTCAGAGCAATCTGGTAATAATAAACCCAAAAGAGTTTTATATTACGCAGATTATTGTTTTGACCACTTAGCCTGATGCGACTAAGAGAAGCAACACCAAACGGATTGATGCACCCTCGCAGTTCTATACATCTCGCGTTAATTTCACTAGTCTCCTAGCAAAGCGGGCCACAGCATTCAATGAACACCATACCACCCGTACAGAATCCAAGAACGTCTTGGATCCATATAAGGGATTTTAAACCACGGCAACTTAAGAATATATTTCAACCGAACAAACAAAAAATTCAGGATAGTGTTCAAGAGATCATCAAAAATTTTTTCAAGTTCTTAGATCAAATCACCCAAAATAATTCTTTGGACTTAGAAATTTTTTCTTTATTTTTTCATATAAATTTTTCCATATAATATTTCATTTCATCACAGACTTAGAATAATTTTCGATCATTTTGGACTTAGAAAAATTTTTTAAATTTTTCTTTACAAAATTTTATATGCTACCGTCAATTCCTCTTATTACAGACTCTTCAATATAAAGTATTATTTGCAACTTTATTTTTTCTTTACTCAACAGGCTTAAAAACAAATTTCTGGCACATTGACTTGAAAATCACAGACTAAAAATTTTTTCAAAAAAATTTCTTGACAAAACTTTATTTGCTACTGATTCTTGCTTCTAATTTCAGATTTGGAAAAATTTTTTAAAAAAATTTTTCATCCAAAATATCATTTGCTACTGATTTCTCTTTATTCATACACTCACCAGACTTAGAATAATGTTCGGGCATTTTAGGACTTAGAAAAATTTTTTAAAAATTTTTCTTTATATAAATTTTATTTTCTACCGTCAAATTCCTCTAATTTCAGACTTGGAAAAAAATTTTAAAAAATTTTTATCCAAAGTATTACTTGCAACTTTACATTTCTTTACTCAACAGGCTCTTAGAATAACTTTCTGGTACTTTGACCTGAAAATTTTTCTATAAAAAAATTTTTTAAATTTTTTTTCTTTTTTAAATTTTATTTGCTACTAATTCTTGCTTCTAATTTCAGATTTGGAAAAATTGCTAAAAAAGATTTTTCATCCAAAATTTTATTTGCTACTTTGTTTGTCTTTACTCAACAGGCTATGGATATTTTTCTGGCACATTGACCTGAAAAATTTTGTAGGAAAATTTTTTTAAAATTTTGTCCTTTTCCCATCTTAATTAAATATCAGTTCTGCTTCTAATTTCATTTTTGAAAAAAATTTTAAAAAAAATTTTTCATATGAAATCTCATTTACCAAGGTCGAAGTAATTTTTCCAAATTTTCACGACTTAATTTGGTTTTTGAGCTTTTTGGACCATGAAAAAATTTTTTGGATTTTTCCAATTGGTTACCCTAGCTCGACAACAAGTCCTTAGACATGTTTTCATCATTTGCTCCACTCACCCAATCAGTCCTCGCACGCGCGAACGAATCACGCATACCATATATAAGGGATTTTAGACGACGTCCACCTAAGCATTTAATTCGACCAAAATAATATTGAGACTGGGATAGTCTATTTAGACATGTGAAAATTTTTCATTTATTTTTCGATAAAAATGGTTTTGATATTTTTCTTTTTTGTTTCAAAGAGAATTAATCAATTTGAGATGATAAAATTTTTTGACAAATTTTTGCGATTTGCCTTAAAATTTTATTTTGGGACTTAGAAAAATTTCGCTTTTATTCTCATATGTATATGAGAACAATTTTCAACCATTTCTTTCTTTTATTTTCAGGCTTTAAAAATTTTTAAAAATTTTGTTCATATCAAATATGATTTCCTACCGTTTTATTGCTCTAATCACAGACTTTGAAATTTTTTAAAAAAAATTTTTCATACAAAATATTATTTGCTACTTATTTCTCTTTATTCATACACTCACCAGACTTAGAATAATGTTCGGGCATTTTAGGACTTAGAAAAATTTTTTAAAAATTTTTCTTTATATAAATTTTATTTTCTACCGTCAAATTCCTCTAATTTCAGACTTGGAAAAAATTTTTTAAAAATTTTTATCGAAAGTATTACTTGCAACTTTACATTTCTTTACTCAACAGGCGCTTAGAATAACTTTCTGGTACTTTGACCTGAAAATTTTTCTATAAAAATTTTTTTTAAAATTTTTTTTCTTTTTTAAATTTTATTTGCTACTAATTCTTGCTTCTAATTTCAGATTTGGAAAAATTGCTAAAAAAAATTTTTCATCCAAAATATTATTTGCTACTGATTTCTCTTTATTCATACACTCACCAGACTTAGAATAATGTTCGGGCATTTTAGGACTTAGAAAAATTTTTTAAAAATTTTTCTTTATATAAATTTTATTTTCTACCGTCAAATTCCTCTAATTTCAGACTTGGAAAAAAATTTTTAAAAATTTTTATCCAAAGTATTACTTGCAACTTTACATTTCTTTACTCAACAGGCGCTTAGAATAACTTTCTGGTATATTGACCTGAAAATTTTTCTATAAAAATTTTTTTTTTAATTTTTTTTCTTTTTTAAATTTTATTTGCTACTAATTCTTGCTTCTAATTTCAGATTTGGAAAAATTGCTAAAAAAAATTTTTCATCCAAAATATTATTTGCTACTGATTTCTCTTTATTCATACACTCACCAGACTTAGAATAATGTTCGGGCATTTTAGGACTTAGAAAAATTTTTAAAAAATTTTTCTTTATATAAATTTTATTTTCTACCGTCAAATTCCTCTAATTTCAGACTTGGAAAAAAATTTTTAAAAATTTTTATCCAAAGTATTACTTGCAACTTTACATTTCTTTACTCAACAGGCTCTTAGAATAACTTTCTGGTACTTTGACCTGAAAATTTTTCTATAAAAAAATTTTTAAAATTTTTTTTCTTTTTTAAATTTTATTTGCTACTAATTCTTGCTTCTAATTTCAGATTTGGAAAAATTGCTAAAAAAGATTTTTCATCCAAAATTTTATTTGCTACTTTGTTTGTCTTTACTCAACAGGCTATGGATATTTTTCTGGCACATTGACCTGAAAAATTTTGTAGGAAAATTTTTTTAAAATTTTGTCCTTTTCCCATCTTAATTAAATATCAGTTCTGCTTCTAATTTCATTTTTGAAAAAAATTTAAAAAAAAATTTTTCATATGAAATCTCATTTACCAAGGTTGTAGTAATTTTTCCAAATTTTCACGACTTAATTTGGTTTTTGAGCTTTTTGGACCATGAAAAAATTTTTTGGATTTTTCCAATTGGTTACCCTAGCTCGACAACAAGTCCTTAGACATGTTTTCATCATTTGCTCCACTCACCCAATCAGTCCTCGCACGCGCGAACGAATCACGCATACCATATATAAGGGATTTTAGACGACGTCCACCTAAGCATTTAATTCGACCAAAATAATATTGAGACTGGGATAGTCTATTTAGACATGTGAAAATTTTTCATTTATTTTTCGATAAAAATGGTTTTGATATTTTTCTTTTTTGTTTCAAAGAGAATTAATCAATTTGAGATGATAAAATTTTTTGACAAATTTTTGCGATTTGCCTTAAAATTTTATTTTGGGACTTAGAAAAATTTCGCTTTTATTCTCATATGTATATGAGAACAATTTTCAACCATTTCTTTCTTTTATTTTCAGGCTTTAAAAATTTTTAAAAATTTTGTTCATATCAAATATGATTTCCTACCGTTTTATTGCTCTAATCACAGACTTTGAAATTTTTTAAAAAAAATTTTTCATACAAAATATTATTTGCTACTTATTTCTCTTTATTCACTCACCAGACTTAGAATAATGTTCGGGCATTTTAGGACTTAGAAAAATTTTTTAAAAATTTTTCTTTATATAAATTTTATTTTCTACCGTCAAATTCCTCTAATTTCAGACTTGGAAAAAATTTTTTAAAAATTTTTATCGAAAGTATTACTTGCAACTTTACATTTCTTTACTCAACAGGCGCTTAGAATAACTTTCTGGTACTTTGACCTGAAAATTTTTCTATAAAAATTTTTTTTAAAATTTTTTTTCTTTTTTAAATTTTATTTGCTACTAATTCTTGCTTCTAATTTCAGATTTGGAAAAATTGCTAAAAAAAATTTTTCATCCAAAATATTATTTGCTACTGATTTCTCTTTATTCATACACTCACCAGACTTAGAATAATGTTCGGGCATTTTAGGACTTAGAAAAATTTTTTAAAAATTTTTCTTTATATAAATTTTATTTTCTACCGTCAAATTCCTCTAATTTCAGACTTGGAAAAAAATTTTTAAAAATTTTTATCCAAAGTATTACTTGCAACTTTACATTTCTTTACTCAACAGGCGCTTAGAATAACTTTCTGGTATATTGACCTGAAAATTTTTCTATAAAAATTTTTTTTTTAATTTTTTTTCTTTTTTAAATTTTATTTGCTACTAATTCTTGCTTCTAATTTCAGATTTGGAAAAATTGCTAAAAAAAATTTTTCATCCAAAATATTATTTGCTACTGATTTCTCTTTATTCATACACTCACCAGACTTAGAATAATGTTCGGGCATTTTAGGACTTAGAAAAATTTTTAAAAAATTTTTCTTTATATAAATTTTATTTTCTACCGTCAAATTCCTCTAATTTCAGACTTGGAAAAAAATTTTTAAAAATTTTTATCCAAAGTATTACTTGCAACTTTACATTTCTTTACTCAACAGGCTCTTAGAATAACTTTCTGGTACTTTGACCTGAAAATTTTTCTATAAAAAAATTTTTAAAATTTTTTTTCTTTTTTAAATTTTATTTGCTACTAATTCTTGCTTCTAATTTCAGATTTGGAAAAATTGCTAAAAAAGATTTTTCATCCAAAATTTTATTTGCTACTTTGTTTGTCTTTACTCAACAGGCTATGAATATTTTTCTGGCACATTGACCTGAAAAATTTTGTAGGAAAATTTTTTTAAAATTTTGTCCTTTTCCCATCTTAATTAAATATCAGTTCTGCTTCTAATTTCATTTTTGAAAAAAATTTTAAAAAAAATTTTTCATATGAAATCTCATTTACCAAGGTTGTAGTAATTTTTCCAAATTTTCACGACTTAATTTGGTTTTTGAGCTTTTTGGACCATGAAAAATTTTTTTGGATTTTTCCAATTGGTTACCCTAGCTCGACAACAAGTCCTTAGACATGTTTTCATCATTTGCTCCACTCACCCAATCAGTCCTCGCACGCGCGAACGAATCACGCATACCATATATAAGGGATTTTAGACGACGTCCACCTAAGCATTTAATTCGACCAAAATAATATTGAGACTGGGATAGTCTATTTAGACATGTGAAAATTTTTCATTTATTTTTCGATAAAAATGGTTTTGATATTTTTCTTTTTTGAATTATATCCTTATTTACGACTGGTTCTTGTTGATTCCGGTTGCTTTTTTTTGCTTTCCAGTGAAAAAGGCAAACGTATATTTTCACCGACAACTCGAATTATTCCTAGGTCTTCTCCAATTTCGATAGCTTGTTGATAACCTTTGGTAAAATTGTTTATTTTAAAATTTTCATTTTTGCATTTAAACCGTAAGTCTTTCATAAGATTTTTCTCCGTTTCCTCAGATTTAGGCTTTTGGCTAAGGGTTTCCAAAATAAAAGGTAAAATAATAATAATAATAAGATAATATTATTTTACCTTTTATTTTGGAAACCCTTAGCCAAAAGCCTAAATATGAGGAAACTGAGAAAAATCTTATGAAAGACTTACGGCTTAAATGCAAAAATGAAAATTTGAAAATAAACAATTTTACCAAAGGTTATCAACAAGCTATCGAAATTGGAGAAGACCTAGGAATAATTCGAGTTGTCGGTGAAAATATACGTTTGCCTTTTTCACTGGGAGCAAAAAAAAGCTTTTATTCTCATATATATATGAGAACAATTTTCAACCATTTCTTTTCTTTTATTTTCAGGCTTTAAAAATTTTTAAAAATTTTGTTCATATCAAATATGATTTCCTACCGTTTTATTGCTCTAATCACAGACTTTGAAAATTTTTAAAAAAAAATTTTCATACAAAATATTATTTGCTACTTATTTCTCTTTATTCATACACTCACCAGACTTAGAATAATGTTCGGGCATTTTAGGACTTAGAAAAATTTTTTAAAAATTTTTCTTTATATAAATTTTATTTTCTACCGTCAAATTCCTCTAATTTCAGACTTGGAAAAAAATTTTTAAAAATTTTTATCCAAAGTATTACTTGCAACTTTACATTTCTTTACTCAACAGGCTCTTAGAATAACTTTCTGGTACTTTGACCTGAAAATTTTTCTATAAAAAAATTTTTAAAATTTTTTTTCTTTTTTAAATTTTATTTGCTACTAATTCTTGCTTCTAATTTCAGATTTGGAAAAATTGCTAAAAAAGATTTTTCATCCAAAATTTTATTTGCTACTTTGTTTGTCTTTACTCAACAGGCTATGGATATTTTTCTGGCACATTGACCTGAAAAATTTTGTAGGAAAATTTTTTTAAAATTTTGTCCTTTTCCCATCTTAATTAAATATCAGTTCTGCTTCTAATTTCATTTTTGAAAAAAATTTAAAAAAAAATTTTTCATATGAAATCTCATTTACCAAGGTCGAAGTAATTTTTCCAAAT